>PVKU01004762.1:0-138723 GCA_004027475.1 Anoura caudifer
CTCCCTCCCCTTCCATCCCTTCTGTCCGTCCCTCCCTCCCTCCCTTCTTTCCTTCCTTCCTTCCTTCCTTCCTTCCTTTCTTTCCTAGAGCTTTGTGTGGATTTAGGCCCAGCTCATATTCAAGTTATGGCTGTGTGTACATGAGAGAGAGGGGGGCGGGCAGAGAGAGAGGAGAGAAAGAGACCTTTCCCGGCTCACTGACCAGAGCTCCAAAATGAGCTACACAGAGTGGACTGCAGTTCCAAGGCCCCAGTAGAGACCCAGTGGTTGCTGAACCCATTTCTGGGAAATGCCAGGTAGCCTAAAACTTTGTATGCTTAGTGCTTTCAGGCTTCAGAGTAACGTTGAGGGAAACATCATAAAAGGGGCTTTCTTTTCTTTACGTATGACTGTGCTGTGTCTGTGTGTGTCCATGCGTTGGGATTTGGGGACAAAAGGAGAGGGAGTGGTGGCAGGAAGGGCACCCTTATATTTTATTACTTTTGGCTGCAGTGTCATGTAAAAATGACCATGTCACTCATTGGGGCAAGTTAAGGACCCTCTCTGGGCATCTGCACTGCTTACCGCCTGAATCAGTTGTCCTCTCGCTTTCAGTCTGTCTCCCTTTGATTTTGTTTTGTTAAATAAGTTTTAACTTATTTAAACAAATAACGTTTGTTTAAACGTGTTAACGTTTGGTCCTGGACACCCAGTAGAGACTCAGTAAAGACTGGTTGGATGGTTAAGGAATGTTCTCGCCAGTAGCTCTCTGTATATCTTATGATTATAAACTAAAGCATAAAATAACATAATTTTCAATATTTCTGAATATTCTATTTTTAAACATTATATTACGTATTCAGCCAGTTAAAATGACAAGTGAGATAAAATACTTTTCTTGGTTAATACCCAGCATTTAATGTTTTATGCCTTTGACTGACAGCCGTAAGAGTTTCCTAACCTGCCGGATGAATTACAGTCTAAGAACTCAGTGCAGCTACTTGTGCTGTCCTAAGAGGGTCAGTCATATAATCGTCTAAACTGTTGACTACTATTGAAACTTTATTTCCTAGTTATGAATCAACTATCTTATTAGGGGAGAGTGAAACGATACAAAGCTTGTTCCTCAGCGGTGTTCAGGATGGGACTGGAACTGCCCTTTGACATGTCATGTATTTGAACAGCTGCTGCTGTGAACAGTGAGTAGCAGCACAAACTTTCTGGTTCGGGGCTCTGACTTTTCTTTCAGGATCACACTTCCTTACATTCCAGGAGGCGTCTGTGGCATAGAAAACACGGAACTGAGATCTGATTCACAAAAACGTGGGGCAGCTGGCCAGTCCCGTTCGATCGGGGCACCTGCGCCTTCTCCGGGCGTGCGGTGAGCAGTTCCGGTAGACAGCTACCAGATCAGTTGGGTACCTACAACATGAGCATACCAGTGTCATTTTACCCAAGATGGAGCCTGAAGGCCAGAGCTGACAGCTAGTCCTAGGGCGGCGGTCTTTTCGGGAGCCTCAGAAGCTCTGGGCTGTAATGTCCCTGCTGCTGGAGACCAGCTCAGGGACTGGGACAGGGAGCAGAGAGTGGCAGAGACCCTGGGAAGAAGCTACATTGGTCTTTATTGGTAAAAATTAACTGTACAACTAGGGGTGGAGGGAAGTTTTATAAATTCAAGAGGGAGGATTTTTAACTTAAAAACATAAGCTAGGACTGGGTAAAGTATTGCTGAAACAACTGTTATTTCAAGAAGAACCTAGGAGTAGGAGTTGGGAGCTCCATGCTCACTTGCCATGTGATCTCTCTGGGTCAGTTGCCTCTGCAAGTGGAAATAGCCAGGCCTTCTGCCTATTTCATCTCTTTGTTGGAAGGCAGGCAATGGTAAACATAATATAAATTAGTAAACTAAAAGTGGTGAACAACTACAGAACAGTAGTCTTCTATTTTTGATAGAAGCACTATGACTAAACTCATTAATGGCATATTTTACTACCTAGATGCTTTCAAGTTCTACAGACAATCCAGAGATGAGCTCAAACTAAAGTAGAGAAGAGATGGAGTATTACTCACCTAGTTCTGTGGGTGATATTACACACCCCTCTCCCCACTCCACCCCCTTCCCTTATCTACAAGTTCAGGAATAATTGTTAAGGGCAAAGGACTCTCACATTTAATTTCCAAATTGATTTCTTTTATTGACATTCAAAATCAAAGCACTCCGTAAGTTTCCAAAGGAAGTGAGAAATGGTTAAAATTCTTCAACTGGAAGTTAGGAGTAGGAGGAGGCTTCTCACTCTTCTGTAGGTCCAGAAGAATATGACCACCGAGTGTGGGCTGATTTGGGGCCAGTGTAAGAATAAAGGAAACAGACCTATCGCAGGAGGCTCACAGCAACACAAGCGGTCTGTGCTCTGGAAGCTGCCCCATCATGTTAAGAGCTGGAATTTTAGACTGATTTTAAAATTTGGTGTGACAAAGTCAAGCAGACAGCCTTTTTTAAGTATAAATATATTCATTTCCTGGACTTCTATCTCCCAGAATGTTCTCAAAACCTGTATATTTTATTGAAGTAAAAATGACAGTGAAATACACAGATGCTAAGGGTACAATTTGATAACTTTTGACAAAGGTATACACCTATGTAGTTAACACATCAGTCAAGATATAATAGAACATTTCCATGGCCCAGAAAGTTCCTTCATGACCCCTTACAAGCAGTACTTACCACCTTCCACCCAAAGACAACCACTGTTAATGCTTTCTATTCATGGGTAAGTATTGTCCATACTTGAAATTCATATGAACGTCAGTCTTTTGTATCTGGCTCAACATGTTTCTATTATGGCACATATCAGCAATTCGTTCCTTTTTATTTTCAAGTGGTAGTCCATTTTGTGGACATCCCCATTTGCTTACCCATTTGCCAAGAGATGGACCTAGGGGCTGTTTCCAGTTTTGGCTATTGTGGATAAAGCTTCTATGGACATCAGTATGTAAATTTTTTGCAGACATGTTTCCATTTGTCTTAGATAAATATCTAGAAATAAAATGGCCGGTTCATAGAGTAAGCGTATGGTTCACTTTGTGAGAAACTGCTGAACAAGTCCTTTAAGGTGGTTGCGCCATTTTCCACTGCTCAGCTACATACGCAGTGTGTATCTTACCAACACCGGGCGCTGTTGGGCTTCTGAATTTTAGCAGTCCTAGTGGGTCTATAATGGTGTTTGCCTTGTGGTTTTGAACATACCTGTTGAATTTTTAATTTGCATACAGTGAAACTGACTTTATTTTGGTGAATCGTTCTGAGTTTTAATGTATGTTATAGATTCATGTAGCCGCCACCACCATCGGGATACAGAAGAGTTCTGTCACCTAAGAAAAGCTCCCTCCTGATTGGCCCTTTATAGTCATAATCTCCTCCCACCCCCAACCCCTGGTAACCACACCTGTTCTGTCCCTGCCTATAATTCTGCCTCTTCCAGAATGTAACGTAAATAGAATTATGCAGTATGTATACTTTTAAAACTAGCCTCTTTCAATCAGCAGAATACCTGTAAGAGTCATTCGTATTGGTATCCTATCTTTATTTTCAACTTTTGACATTTATAAAAGCTCAGTAAACATGTGTGAGGTTGTTATGTGAACACAAGGTACATTTCTTTAGGGTAAATACGTAGGAGGGGGATCGCTGGGTTATACGGTTAAGTGGATACTCCACCTTTATAAGAAACTACTGAACTGTGTTGGACTGGCTGTGCCATTTGCATTCCTGCTGGCACGGATTAGAGTTCCAGTCACACTGCACAGTCACCAGCATGTGGTGGTGGTCTTATTTTGCTCCTTCTAGTAAGTGTAGAGCAGTAGCTTACCATGGCTTGACTCTGCACTTCTCTGACTGCTAGCGATGTCGAGCTTCTTTCCATATACGTACTTCCCCTTCACAGGTGGCCTTGGCCTTGGGTGAAAAGTCCGTACAAATGTTTTGTTCATTTTAAAAATTGAGTTGTTTTCTTACTGTTGAGTTTTGATAGTTTTTTAATATATTCTTGATTGAAGTCATTTATTTGATAAATGATTTGTAAATATTTTTTCCTGATCTAGGGATTTTTTTTTTTTTTCATTTTTTAACTGTGTTCTCCTCAGAGAAAAAGTTGTCAGTTTTGATCTAGTCCAATTTATTTTTTAATGTTTCATACTTTTGGTGTCATATCTAAGAACCCTTCACTTAATCCATGATGACTGTTTCCTGTCATCTTGTAAGTCTTACAGTTTTATATTTTACATTTAGATCTATGGTTGATTCCTTTTGAGTTAATTTTTGTATGAAGAGTAAGGGATAGTTCAATTGGGGGAGTATATGTATGTCCAGTTGTTCCAATCCCTTTTGTTGAAAAGACTATCTTTTGTATTGAATTATTTTTGAACATTTGTCAAAAATTAGCTTACCATATTTCTGTGGGTCTGCTTCTGGACTGTACTCTCTTGCACAGATTTGTGTCTGGCCTTCCTCCAATATAGCGCTGTCTTGATTGCTGTAGCTTTAGAATTATTCTTAAAACTGGGTACTGCAAGTCTTCCAACTTTGCTTTTTCAAATTATTTTGGCTATCCTAGTTTCTTTGCTTTTCTGTATACAACTTCTTTTTTTTTTATTGAATTTATTGGGGTTACATTGGTTAATAAAATTATGTTGGTTTCAAGCATGCAAGTCTGTCATACATCATCTGTATATTGTATTGTGTTCACACCCTAAGTCAAGCCCCCTTCCATCACCATTTATCTCCCTTTTATTCTCTTCTACTCCCCCCCCCCTTCCCTCTGGTAACCACGGTGCTATTACCTGTGTCTGTGAGGTTTCTGTGTGTGTGTTTTGCTTAATCCCTTCACCTATTTCACCCAGCTATCCCGCCCCCTTACCCTCTGACAGCTGTTAAGTCTATTCCCTGTATCTGAGTCTGTTTCTATTTTGTTAATTTTGTTCATTAGATTCTACATATAAATTAAATCATATGGTGCTTGTCTTTCTCTGACTGTCTTATTTCACTTAGCATAATGTTCTCTAGGGCCATCCTTGCTGTTGCAAAGGATAAGAGTTCCTTCTTTTTTTTTTTTTTTTTTTACAGCCAAATAGTATTCTATTGTGTAAATGTACCACACTTTTTTATCCCTTCATTTCCTAATGGCCTCTTGGGCTGCTTCCAAATCTTGAATCTTGGCTACTGTAAATAATGCTACAGTGAACATTAAGGGTACATATATTTTTTCAAATTGGTGTATCAGGTTTCTTTGGATATGCTCCCAGAAGTGGAATCGCTGGATCATAAGGCAGATGCATTTTAAATTTTTTGAGTTAACTCCATGCTGCTTTCCACAGTGGCTACACCAGTCTGCATTCCCACCAACATCCTTGCCAACACTTGTTATTTATTGATTTAATGATGATAGCCATTCTGACAAGTGTGAGGCAATATATTGTGATTTTTTTTAAGATTTTATTTATTTATTTTTAGGGAGGGAGAAATACAATGATGTGAAAGAGAAACATTGACCAGTTGCCTTTCTTACACACCCTGACCAGGAACAAAACCCACACCCCAGGCATGTGCCTCGATGGGGAATCAAACCAATAACCTTTCCCTTTGCTGGATGATGCCCAGCCAACTGAGCCACACTGGTCAGGGCTCATTGTGATTTTAATTTGCATCACTCTGATGATTTGTGACATTGAGCATTTTTTATATGTCTGTTAGCCTTATGTATGTCCTGTTTGGAGAAGTGTCTGTCCAGGTCCTTTGGCTTTTTTTAAATTGGATTGTTTGGTTTTTCAGTGTTGAGTTGTGTAAGTTCTTTATGAATTTCCTTATACAATTTAGAATCAAATGTCTGTATCTATAACCAATCCTCCTGGGATATTTTTTTGATTTTTAGAATCAGTTCGTCAGTGTCTACAAAAAAGCCACCTGGAGTTGTGCTGAATTTATGTATCAACTTGGGGAGAACTGACAACAGTATTGTCTTCTAGGCCATGAGCATTGCTTATCCAATTGGATTCTTTCTTTTTTTTTCAATAACAATTTGTATTTCTCATGTACTATACATACAATATATAAGTAGTTTTGTTAAATTAATCCTTAAGTGCAATGTTTTTTGTTATTGCGATTGTTATTGCCTAAATATACAGAAGTAGAAATGATTTTTGTTTATCAGTTTTTCATCTTGAGACCTCGATAAAATTGTAACTTAGGATTTTCTACATATATATGTCATTTGCAAATAAAAAGGCAGTTATATTTTTCTTTCTGACAACCTTTATGCTTTGTATTTCTTCCTTGCTTACGGTATGATATTAAATAAGAATAATGAGAATGAACACTGTTGCCTTGTTCCCATCATAAGGAAAAAGTGTTGTCTTTCACGATTAAGTTTAACATTAGTTTGAGGAAGTCCCTGCTATTGCTAGTTTTCTGAGAATTTTTATCACAAATTTTGTGTTTGTAATTTGTATGTATTTATTTGTAACATTTTTTAATTGTTGTTCAAGTACAGTTTTCTGCCTTTTCCCCCCACCCCAGCCCTCCCCACCTCCTTCTCCTGTTTATCAAATGCTTTTCTGCATATAATGAGATGATCTTCGGGTTTTCTTTCTTTGTTAATAGAGAATTATGTTTATTGACTTTTCACCATTTGATTGCATTTCTTGAATTCCCTGCATAAATCCTGCTTGGTAATCATGTATTAACCATTTTATATTGCAGGATTTAATTTGACATTTTACAAAATTATATGTGTCTATGTTCATGAGTGCTATCTTCTTACTGAGTTTTTCTGAACTTCTTGTTGTAACAGGGTAATCCTGACCTCATGTAGCATGAATTGGGAGTGTTTCCTCTTCCATTATTTCCTGAAGAGTTTGGGTAAGATTAGTATTATATTTTCCTAAAGTGTTTGAAAGAATGTAGAGCTCTAGTGTAGCAATTTGGGCCTGGAATTTGTTGTTGTTGTTTATGGTAAGGTTTAAGTTACAATTTCAATTCTTCAACTGATACAGGGTTATCAGACCTTCTATTCTCTATTGTGCCGGTTTTGGTAACTTTGTATTGGTATAAAGTTGTTTATAATATTCCCTTGTTAGTCTTTTAATGTACCTGTATATAGAATCTATAATGTTCCTTCTTCACACACATCTTGGTAATGTGTCCTCTCCTTTCTTTTGTTTAGACTAGATGGAAAGTTAACTATCTTATTAGCTCTATTGAAAGAACCAGTATTTATTTCATCGACTTTCTCTACTTTTGATCCCTTTTCTTTGCTCCATTGATTTCTGATCTTATCTATAATTATTTCCTTCCTTCTTACTTTGAGTCTAATTTCCTTTTCTTTTCCTAGTTTCTTAAGGTGAAAGCTTAGATCACTGATTTAAACCTTTCTTCTTTTCTGTTACAAGTACTTAAACCTATAAATATCCCTCTAGGGTTTCACAATGCATTTCAAAATTTTTGATATGTTATGGTCTATATCTAGTTGAAAATATTTTAATTCCCTTGTGATTTCTTCTTTGCTCCATGGAAACAGAAATGTGGTAGTTTCCAAGTATTTGGGGATTTCCTGGATATTTTATTATTGTATTTATTTCTTTTTAAAGATTTTATTTGTTTTTAGAGAAAAGGGAAGGGGGGAGAAAGAGGGGGAGAGAAACACTGATGTGTGAGAGAAATAGGAACAGGCTGCCTCCCGCATGTCCCCAACTGGGTGGGGACCTGGCCTGCAACCCAGGCATGTGCCCTGACCAGGAATCGCACCGGTGACCTTTTGGTTTGTGGGACAATGCTCAACCCACTAAGCTACACCAGTCAAGGCTATTATCTTTTATTTCTAATTTAATTCTGTGGTGACTGGAAAGTATACCTTGAGATTTCAAGCCTTTGAAATCTGTGAAAACCATCATGCAGTCTTAGCAAATGTTTTATAGGCACTTGACAAGAATGTGTATCCTTCAGTTGCTTGGTATAGTCTTCTGTAATGTCATTTATCTCAAGTTCAATCACAGTGTTGTTAAAAATTTGAATTCCTTATTTTTACCTTTGGCTATTCTATCAGTTCCTGAGAGAGTGTAATGTTTATATTTTTCCCTTTAGTTCTGCCAGGTTCTCCTCACATATTTTGAGGCTCTGTCACTGGTTTCATACACATTTATGATTGTCATGTCTTCCTCACTGACAAATAAAATGGTAATAATCTTGGTCTTGAAGTCTGCCTTGTCTGATATTCCCATAACCACAGCAAACTTTCAATGCTTCCTGCTTTCATAATGTATCTTTTCCAACCTTCATTTGCAAACTGTATATTTGTATTTAAATTACATCAATAATGGGTACCAGATAGTTGGATTGTTTTAACTAAACTTTATTTTTCAGAGTAGTTTTAGGTTCACAGCGAAATTGAGCAGGAAGTACAGTTATCCCATCACCCTGCCCTTCCAGCCTCACCCACCATCAACAGCCCAGTCCGGAGTCCACATTGTTACCATCAATGAACCCACACTGGCGTACCTTGATCACCCAAAGTCCATAGTTTCCCTTAGGATTCACTTTTGGTTTTGCACGTTCTATGGATTTTGATAAATGTACGATGATACACATCCACCATTGTAGGGTCAGACGGTTAATTCGCTGCCCTAAAGATGCCCTCTGCTCCACCTATCCAACCCTCCCTCCTTTCTAATCCCTGGCAACCACTGGACTTTTCACTGTCCAGACTTACTTCTTCCAGAATGTCATGTAGTTGGAAAGATTGGCTTTTAAAACTTAGTAATACACATTTAGGGCCTTTCCTTTTTTTCCATGGCTTGTAACTCATTTCTTTTTAGCAGTAAATAATATTCCATTGCCTGGATGAATCACTGTTTACCCATTCACCTGCTGAAGTACACTTTGGTTGCTTCCAAGTTTTAGCAATTATGTAATAAAACTACTAAAAACATCCATGTCTAGGTTTTTATACGATATAATTTTCCAATCCATTTGAGTAAATACCAAGAACAATTGCTGGACTGTATGGTAAGAGTATGTTTAGTTAAGTAAGAAACTGGCAAACTTATCTTCTAAAGTGGCTGTACGATTTTGCATTCTCAGCAGCAGTGAATTCTGCATCCTCATTAGTATTTGGTGTTATCAGTGTTTTAATGGATTCTCACCATTCTAATAGTATGTAGCAGTATCTCACTGTTGTTTTAATATGCAATTTCCTAATATATAATGTTGATCATTTTCTCATGCTTATTTGCCATCTGTATGTCTTCTTCGGTGAGATGTCTCTTTACATCTGTTACCTAATTTTTAATCAGTGTTCTTATTGTTGAGCTTTAGGAGTTCCCTGTATATTTTGAGTAAGTCCTGTATCAGATACACTTTTGCAAATATTTTCACCCAGTTTGTAGCTTGTCTTCTCATTTTCCTGACAGTATCTTAACACAGAGCAGCACTTTTAAATTTTGATGAAGTCTAATTATCAATTATTTCTTTAATCAATCATGCATTTGTTGTTGTATCTAAAAGGTCATTGCCAAACCTGAGGTCATCTAGATTTACCTAGATTTAACTCCTAGATGTTGTCTTCTAGGAGACTTACAGTTTAATGTTTTTATATTTAGGTCTGTGATTCATTTTGAGTTAATTTTTGTGGAGGATGTAAGTCTAAATTCCTTTTTTTTTTTTTTTACATGGATGTCCAGTTGCTCTAGCACATGTTGAAAAGACAATCTAGATCAGTTGGCTCTGTTTGTGTGGGTTGGATCTTATTTTTAAATGCCTTTTAACTCAAGTTTAGTCAATTTCCTTTCATATAATTTTTGCTATGTATGGGTTTAAGTGGGCCACTTTACTATTTGAAGATTCTCATTTTCTTTCTTTTTCTTCCTATGTTGCTCCTTTCCTGTCTTCTAGTTCAAATGTCTAATTCCTCATTGTTTTTATGCCATACTTATCTTTTTAGTGGTTTCTCTGTTCAGTTTTTTAAAATCCTTCCCCCTACTTTAAGATTACATATTTGTATGGTTTTATATTCAAGTTCACTAATCCTTTCTTCTACAATATCTAATAGCTCGTAAGAGTTTACTTTTTTGACTTTTACAATTTCCATTTTTCTGAGATTCTTTATTCATGCCTTATGAGAATTTTTCCTGTATGTTCTTGAATATATTTAAAAGGCTGCTTTAAACTGCTATTAATTATCAGATGGTATATTATTTTGTGATGTTTCTAATGACTGTTTTTTCCCCTTGATCATGGGGTACATTTTTCTGCTTGTTTCCTTGGCTAGTAATTTTATTGTATGATGAAGATTGTGTATAATACTTTGTAGGAATCTGGATCGTGTCATCTTCCTTTAAATGGTATTGTATTGTATTCTCTATTAGAATAGGACTATTTGTCTGAATGTAGTCCAGTATGGCTCATGGGCTGGCTGCCTGTTTTTGTAAATGAAGTTTTACTGGAACATAGCCATCGCTCGCTTGTTTATACGTTGTCTGTGACTGCTTCTGCAAAACAGCTGAGCCCAGTAGTTTTAGACCATACAGCTCACAAACTTCAATTATATACTTTGTGCCCCCTTAAGAAAAGTGTGCCAACCCCTGCCAATACACTTCTCACATTTCTAAAGTAGTGGCTAATCTACTACTGAAGTGTTCGGTGAGGCCTTCTCACCTGGGCTAGCTTGAAACTCTAAGGGTTTCCCAGCACTGTCTTAACTTCTGCTGTCACTGTTCAAGTTTAAGTCCCAGAGCAGGTAATCTTTTGCTGGGTCTTAGATACTTCTCCTGTACATGCACATCCCAGCCTCAAATAAGTACTGTTGATGAGACCTCATGCATATTTCTGCCTTCCTCCCCACAGCTCCCTTTTCTCTTGAACTCTGTTATATATAAATTCCTTCTGCTTCAGTAACCCAAACTCTACCTCTTCAGTTGAACAGAACTGCCACTCTGCCTGGGCTCAGCCTCCCCGAGATTGTGCCGGAAGATGCCCCCAGGCAGAAAGGATGAAGGACTGTGGCCTTTAACATTGCGCCTGCCTTCTCTTGGGGACCACTCCTGTGCCGTCTGTTGTGCAATGCCCGAAAATACCTGCTGTGGATGGGTGGGGGGGGTGGGAACGGGTTCTGTGGAAAGCAACCTCACAGAGTGATCTGATCATAAATTAGTAACTGGGCAGATCATGCCCCAGGCTCAAACTTCTTTACTGAAAGGCTTCTCTCTTCCTTAAGCAAGCCCTGTCCATTGTTTTTGTGCATCTAGGGTAACATACTTTTGAAATGCCCCCTTTCAGACCCCTCCTTCCAAATCATGCAAGAGGTCGTCCAATCCCAGCCTTGCTTTCTCCCACCCTCATGTAATATTCCTTCTTAATCTCAAGTGCATAACAGAAACTGCAAAACTGTTATTCTCTGCAGCATTTTAGATCTTGCTCTCCCCAGCATACGTCATCAGTCTCATCCAAATGAGCGCCTTTGAAAATTCCCTATAGGTTTGGACATGTTTGCAGTGGCACTGCCCACATATATTTCGCTCAGGCTTAAAGCTGTTTTTGGTGAGAGGGCATATCTGACACTAGTTACTTTGTTATGGTATGATAAAGGCGCTTTTGCAAAACAAAACATCTCAGAAAAGATTCTTCTATTCATGGCCTTTTATATCAACACTGAATTTTCTAAGTAATGGTTTTCAGGTTAACTATGTCCAATTCCCTTAATCATCCAACAAAGTACAAAACAAATACTAAGTAAGTCATTACATGTTGATCAAGTACAACCAGGACAGTTCTTGTCCTCAAGTTCAGTAAACAAGACAAGCATCACATTCCCTTGTTCCACTTTTGAAGTAATCTCTGGAGCATGCAGCAGGGCACATGGAACCGAAGCTCAGAAATAGCAGAAGGCCAGATTCCTTTCTGCTCCCTATATCACCCTTACTAAGGATGTAAGTGAGGAACAAATGTAGTATTATGGGAGAAATGAGGTAGAATTTATAGAACCCTAAAAAAATGTATAGCAGAAAGACCTTGGCAAAGATCACCTCTGGACTTTAATTACAAATTATTTTTAAAAAATTAAATTCATGCTTTTTACCTTAAGATCAGTGGTTTCAGAAATAAGTCAACTGAGTTATATTTTATGAATTTTTAGAGCTATGTCTTTGACCCAAAAACTAAGATATAATCATGGACCATAACCGTATTCATAGATTTTGCCTGCGGTTTCTTATGTCTAAACCTCTATTTAGTAAAGTTTGCTTTGTATTGATTTAGTTACCCTAAGTCCTATCATAACAAATTCATTCAGTGATTAACAGCCAGTTGGGAAGCTTAGAAGACACATCACAAGCCCTGCAGCCTACTTACCTTGAGAGAGAATCATCCAGACTTGTACAGAATTATTTTTAATTATATTGTATTGATTATGCTATTATAGTTGTCCTGATTTTTCTCCCTTTGCCCCCCTCCATGCAGCACCCCCCACTCCCTCAGGCAATCCTCCTACTATCGTACTGCCCATGAGTCAAATGTATAAGTTCTTTGGCTGCTCCATTTCCTATACTGTACTTTACATCCCCATGGCTATTCTGTAACAAGTATGTTTGTACTTCTTAATCCCCTGACCTCTCACTCTTTCTCCACACCCTAACCTCCCATCTCTTTATCTTTAAACTTTAGCCTTTTAATTATGATGTGTCTTAGAATGGGCCTCTTTGCATCCATTTTGTTTGGGATTCTGTGCTTCCTGGACTTGCATGTCTATTTCTTTCATCAAATTAGGGAAGTTTTCTTTCATTATTTTTTCAAATCGATTTCCAATTTCTTGCTTTTTCTCTTCTCCTTCTGGCACCCCCTATGAAGCAAACATTGGATTGGTTAAGGTTGTCCTGCAGGCTGCTTACACTGCCCTAATTTTTTTGGATTCTCTTTTCTTGTTCTGTTTTGTTTTGTTTTGTTTGCTTTCTTATGTTCCAAATAATTGACTTGATTTTTGGCTTCATCCACTGTACTGTTGTCTCTGTAAATTGTTCTTTATTTCAATTAGTGTATCCTTCATTTCTGACTGCATATTTTTTATACTGTTCAGGTCCTAAGTTTCTTGAGCATCCTTATAAAGTGTTTTGAACTCTGCATCTGATAGATTGCTTATTTCCATTTCATTTAGCTCTTTTTCTGGAGTTTTGATCTGTCCTTTCATTTGGGCCATGTTTCCTTATCTCCTTGTTTTGGCAGCCTCCATGTGTTTCTATGTACTAGGTAGAGCTGCTTGGACTCTCTGTCTTCGTAGTGTCGCATAATGTAGTAGGTGTTCTGTAGGGTCCAGTGGCGCAGCCTCCCCTCTCACCCACAAGCTGGGTGCTCGAGGTGCACCCTTCGTGTGGGCTGAGTACACCCTCCTCTTCTAGTTGAGCCTTGGTTGCTATTGGCAAATCAATGGGAGGCCCAGGCCAGTCAGCTGCAAGGACTGGCTGTGACCACTGACCACCAATCTGCCCTCTGTGGAAGATCAGCTGTGCAGGGGCAGGGTGGTGGTGCTCCTATGTGGTCTGTAGCTGTCTACCGGGTGCACTGGCCCCTGGGGTTTCCCGGGTGGTGCAGGACAAGGTCAGCCCCCACTTGTGCTTTGTCCAGGGCCACCCTGCCTGAGCTATAAAGCAATCTGAGATGGCTGCTGCTTCTGCAGGGCTTGGGGATTTATAGGCAAAGTCACGCTATGAATCTAGGCTGCTAGTTTCAGGCTTGGGGCTCACTGAAGCCAGCTGCTGCTTGTTTGAGAGGACTTAGGAAGTTGTAAAGCATGAGCGAAGACCATTCATATGGAAAAGCAGCTTGGGTGGGCCCATAAATTGCCAGGGGTGGAGTCTCTGGGGATCTCTAAGGCAGGTCAAACCGCAGTTAGCCAAGTTGATGAAATCTTAAGATACAGCACCAGTCTGCTGGCTTTGAGCGGGAAGGGCCCAGAAATGGGAAAATGGCCTCTGCTTGCCTTGATGCCAGACACCTCAGCCTCCCCCTACACACCGGGTGCCCCTCCAGTTGCCACCCTGTGTCCAGAGCCCAGAGGAAGTGAGTCTGAGTAGGTGAGTCTGTGTGTGAGTTCTTTAAGAGGAACTGCGAGAGACTCCAGCTCTTTCTTCCACCAACTGAATCCCTGCTGCATTTTGCAGCTAGAAGTTATGGAGACTTACCTTTCTGCACTGGCACCCTGGGCTGGGGGGACTGGTGTGGGGCTGGGATTCCTTGCTCCCTAGATATCCCTCCCCTACTTTTATCCACCACACATGGGTGTGGGCAGACTGTGCCCTTCCTACCAGTCTGGATCAATGTGGTTTCTTCAATTCTGCAGTTGTCAGACTTCCATTCAACTCAATTTCTATCAGTTCTGAGCGATGGTGGTTCTATATTTTAGTTGTAATTTTGTTGTGGTTGTACAAAGAGGCAAGCTATGTCTGCCTATGCCATCATCTTTACCAGAAGTTCTTGAGAATTTTTATGAATTTGAGCCAAAGCTGATGACAAATATTTGAGAGTAAAATCTAAAATGCTCCAGAGAATAAGTTTAAAGTTTCTTTTAAGCATTTGAAACTCAGGTAAGAATGTAAGGAAGAACGTTTCATGAGGGTGGGAGAAAGCAAGGCAGGATCTGGATTATAAGATTATGAACTGTCTCAAAGGTGTACACCTTCCAGGAGTAAGCAGATTACTTCTGGCATTTCAAAGGTGTGTTAACCTAGATGAACAAAAGCAATAGACAGGCATGCTTAAAAACTTTTCAATAAAGAAGTTACAGGCCTGGGTGTGACTACCCCCTTACCTTCCCAGTTAGGAATTTATGGTTTATTAGATAGAGCACCCCTTTTTTGTCCAGGTATCAAACAAGATTGAGAATGAGTTGTTAGCCCTGACCTCTGTGGTTCCACTGGGCGTTATCCTGAAAAGCGTGAGGTCGCCAGTTCAGTCACTAGTAGGGCACATGCCCGGGTTGCAGGTTCAGTCCCAAGTCAGGGCATGTGCAAGAGGCAACCAATGTTTCTTTCTCACATTGATGCTTCTCTCCCTCTTTCTCCCAACCTCCCTGCTCTCTAAAATAAATTTTTTTAAAAAAGAGATATTTAAGGTGAGAAACCTTTAACCTTATTTTAAATTAATGTGAGCTTTTCACAGAGAATAACTAATTCAGAAGAAAAATAGGTGGCTTTGCTACACATCTAACTTGTGTTTGAGTTGCTGGCCTTTGCGTAAAGGCCGTCATTCTGTTCCACTCCGAGTTGTAAGCATCTGACCAGGAAACAAAGCCTCTCTCTTAATAACAGCCCAAGATGTGCAGGTTCATGAGGTTTGAGGCAGGAGCAACTTTTGATATGTTTGTTTCCCTTAACAGTATAGGTCAGTTTGGCAAAAATAAAGGACCAGAAAGCCCATGGTCTGTCACAACTACCCAGTTCTGCTACCTTCATTGTATCATGAAGGTAGCCAGAGATCAGAGGAGTTCCAGCAGCTGCAGTAGCTCCTGAAGCTCCGAGCTATGAAAAAGAGGAGGAAGGAGAGGCCAAGTAAAGACTTTCCCAAGTTCGACAGACCTGCTGAGACCGTCCAGAGAGCAACAGAGCACGTGCACAACGGCTCCACAGGGGAGGCTGAAGAACCAGAAACCTCCTCTCACTCCCCTCCAGACTCGCTGACCACACGGAGCCCAGGCCAGAGTGGATGGGGATATAGTGGACCCCTGGGACACCAGGGGTACCACGCTCCTCCTTCCTGAGAAGGAGAACGGGAAGCAGCAGGAGCTGCTGTTTCCTCCGGGACATAATACATCACCACAAGGAGGGGACTGGCAAACAGAAACTGAAACAGGCCTGGAAGGCCCGCAGTGAGCCAAGCAAGAGGCCCACAGAGTGTCCCAGAGCCTCCAAGGGCCAGCCCAGACCCTGGCCCCAGATGGACCCAAAGTTTAAAGGGCTTGACCTCACTTCCCTGGTGGAGCAGAGGAGAAGGGAGAAAAGCCAACAGCAACCATAGTAACAGGCAGCAGCTGAACCACATCAAGGAGGGGAAGGCCAGCTGGCCCCGCAGAGCTGGCCCGCCCCACTGAGCACACGCACAGCAGCAATCTGGTGCTGACTGACTCCCCTCAGCCCAGGGACAAGAGCAAGAAAAACAGGAAGGGAGACAGAGCCAGCAGCTCACTCTATGATGTCTCTCTGCCTAAAGATACGGACCTAGACAGTGTGGATATGGATGAGACCAAGAGGAAAGTATTTCAAAAAATTCTTCTTGGATTACCAGATAGACCTAACAAAGACTATCAACTGGTCCGATTTCAGCTTGGAAAAAAGCCACCTTTGCTGCCCAGTGAATGAGGACCACCTACAGAAGGATGCACAGGAGCTCGCCTAGGCCATGCCAGGTGGGGCATTGCACCTGGGACCCCAGTCCAGGACGTGCTGCCTGGCCACGTTGTCAGCTCATGTGCGTGCAGTTTGTGGGCCTCTGATTACAGCTCCCGCACCACTGCCACCTCGGCCTTGGAGACCTAGGCCATGGCCAGAAACGAGTTTGATCATTCTTGTGGCTCCATCACCTCTGGATCTTGCCTGTCACTCAGCTCCCACCTGGTTAGGCAGGTGGGACAGGTGCCCATCAATCTCCACAATCTACTGTGAAGTGTGTACATGTTGTGCTGTGTGTGTCTGATCCCCTGATTTGTAGTCAGCTTGTGTAAAACCCCAGCAATTGAGGAAACTCAAAAACAAAACCCATACAGTACTCGCCACAAAAAAAAAAGGTAGCCATAGATGATATGAAGATGAATAGGTATGACTGTGGCCCGTAAACTTCCTTTACAACACAGGCAGCTAGAACTTGGCCCAAAGACTAGATAGAGTTTGTGGATCCTTGGTGAACATAAATACATCTAAGGTAGCAAAAGTTTAACTGTGTTTTCAGTTTTATAAACTGTTGAAGATCTTGAAAAAATGTCTTCCTAGTTTGTAACTTGCCATTTTTGAGTGGCTATCCTTTCTTCTATTGAGAATATAAAACTAGGTACCCTCACACTTCCTCCAAGTGACTGAAGGGTTAAAAAGGACTGTTTCTACATGCTACATAATCACTTAGTATTTTGTGTTCTATACCTTCACAGTGAAACTTCTCTTCTCTTCGCAGATAAACATTACATGTGAAGAGTGGTAAAAGGGAACAGTGATTTCTCAAGTGGCCTGGAGAGAAAAAGCACTGGTCAGCATCACGTGGACAGAGCTCAGTATCTTCCAAAGATGCTATTGAAGTAGTCTTCCTACTGCTTTGCTTCACTCACAGTTCTTCGTAACATGGGCTGCATGAAATCAAAGCAAATTTTCGCATTTCCTACCACAATTGAGAGTGACAAGCCGCACACAAGTGCAGAGAGCTTTATGTCAGATGAGAAATTTCAACCTAAGATGCCTTCTCAAGTTATCAGTGAGGAAGTGAAGGAACCTACAGGATCGGAAATCGTGGTCTTCGAATTTGCACATCGCCTGTCCCAGGAAATCTTGAGTGATGCCTTGCAGCAGTGGGCAGATAGTAACACCAAGTACTGTGACATCCCATTCATTGAGAGTGAGGGGCCTTGATGCTGTAGAATTATGACACCTTCTTGAACTGTGGATAGAGTTGGTGCTAGTCTAACTAAACACATGAAACAAAAGCAAAATGTTGTATGAATAATTATTGATTCCATCCGAATGTAAAAATCAGTCTACGGTCATATCAAGAGTATAGGAATACCTAAAATGAAATGTGTTTTAAGCAGTTCTATGGTAACTAATAGCAATTTCTACCTGCTTGTTCTTGGACTGTTGTCACTTAAACATAGGTCCTGTGGCACCACACTAATCAGCTACGTCACGTGCAGCTTCAGATGGTATAGCGTCACCAAAGAAATATTTTAAAATGCCCCATGTCTCCAAATGGTTTAAAGATACTCTTTTAAAATATTAATTTACACCAAAACCAAGATATGAAAAGGATTGTTCTTGAAATGTCTTGGCAGTGAATGGCACTCAAGCCATAGTGATTAGCAGTAGCTTTTGTTTGTCTAAACCATTTGTGTTAAGGATCCCTACTTCTTAACACAAACGATCAAGCATTAGAAAGCAACCCACATAGAAGAGATCCACCTTGACCCTCCAGGCCCTAAGTACAGCTGTTATTGGATGGCTCGCACTTTCTGTGTAAGGCATGTCAACAAGACACAATTTATAGAAGTCATGGCATTAATGTTTATTGTACTGAATTAAGCCCAGTGATATATTAATATAACTATATGAGCAAACAAGTTTGCGTATCTTTATAAACAGCAATCCAACAAATTTTAAAACAACAGAAGCCCTAGTTGGCAAGGTAAAAAGCATAATCTGGTCTCTGTGCTGAATATGTATTAAGCTTTGCTGTCTCAGAGATGTGGAGGGTTAGTTTATTTTTTTTTATGGTAACAATGCCCACAGGGCATTTACAGCCATATACTGTACTATTGTCATAAACTTGGCTTTTTTAGGAATCTTTTTTAAAAACAAGAATTTAGTACTGTTTGAGCTCTCTGGTGACAAAAAATTTAGGAGAGAGGGAAGAAGATACTAAGATGTAACTTGTGGGAAGATTGAGAATCAGTCTCTAGAATTATCTTTACATCAAGATTTTCCTACACATTGAGTTTAACTGGAAAGGGAATTATTTAAGCCCATTTGCATTAGATCCTTTTATGAAGATACAACAGACTCTCATCACTGCAATCTAAAGGAAGGTGGAGAAAGAGAAGGCCTGTGACCTCTTTAAAGAAATAAATATGCATTTGGCCTTTTAAACAGACAGAAATGCTACCTCCGATTTTAACAATTATACTTTGAAACCTACAATCAAATAGAGTGAATTCTCCGAGTTACTTGGGCAAAGAAAATTCTTGGAATTGAGTGATGTGCTCTTTCCGTTGCCTTCGGACATTTGGTCATTCAGCTTTCCCTTTACCTATTCCCAGGCCACCTTAGCAACTGAGAAGATAGAAAAACTACCACCCCTGTTTATATAAGGCTGAGAAGAGAAAGTTTCCTAAAACTGCAAAATATATTTCCAGCTCATCAAGAAAAATTTAAGTTTCTGAGTGTTAATACTGAGTTAGACAAAAGCCGAGATGTTCCTGTTTTTCATTCATTTTCTCTCTCACATCAGGACACCTTTGCTGCAAGGTTATTTGTAATACATATTATGGTGAGAACACAAAGCCATGTAAAAGCAGTACATTGCACTAAAATTTTCAGCACACATAGGGATATAGGCTACTGGGTTTTGGTTATATCTGATTATTTTAATCTCAGGTTCCTCCTTTGCCCTGGGCTCATATTTCTCCAGGGGTGTGGGATGTCTTCCAGATCTGAATCTGGCTGGAAGTGTAAACTCTGTTGCCACCCTCTCTGACACTGTGGCAGTACAGTTTTGTCACCAAGCACTACCCCCTCGTCCCTGAATCATTCGAACAGAGTAATATCCTGTGACATACAGAGACTTATCTTGGACATGTATGCCATATTACATGTCAAACCACAGACAAGGAAGTACAAGACTTGCATAATCGGTGAATTAGTAGATAAATCAAGTTGGGAGCAGATAGAAAAAGTCCTGGATAAACAAATTTGTACTGCATGGGGTAGTCATCAAGATATGGTTTGGCCTTGATAATTAGGAAGATAACATCTTTAATAGGGTATTCAGCTTCTTTCCTATCTTCAAAAACATTGGACTTACTTCATTTTAAAGGTCTTGCATGAGCAATAAAAGAGTAAAATATCTGTTTCAGGGAGAGACATATAAAACAGAAGACTAAAAGAATTATTAGCTACTGGGAAGGGAAACATTTGTTCCAAGTTATATCACATACACAGAGGAAATAAGAATAATGGCCAAAGAGTAAGGGAGAGGAAAGCCAGGAAAAGCGAGCCCAAGAAACAGCACTGATGCTAAACTCCACCCGAAGACGCACAGCAAACACAAGGTTCCAGTGTTCTCAACTGAGGGAAAGGACGCAGCAGCAATTTACCGCACTGACACACGCCCCACCACTGGATCCAGTGTAGGGCCAGGTGAGAGGCTACCAGCGTGACAAAGAACCTGCAGCTGGTACAAAGTGGAAGCAGCAGATGATCAGAGGAAATGCGCCAGTTCCTCACTCACAAAGACTCACATCGCCCCACCAGCGTGCTTCACCTCCCCTTCCCCAGTTCAGGGACCTTTCAGTCACAGGCCTGTGACGTGCATTCTCCACTTTCAGTTGCCTTACCAGTTCTCTGCAAACTGCCGATGGTTATTATGGGTACCTAAAGCACAATTTTGAAGGAGATAAAAATGATCATAGTCCTAAAGGAGTAATTTGTGTCAAATTACCTTATTAGTATGAAAAATAGACACAGTGAATGAGCAATGCATGATACTCCTATATCCTACTCAATATCACTGACATTTTATGAAATGGGGGAACTGTACTTTTGTATTGTACAGTTTTAGAAATCAAAAGTTAATTTAAAAACAAAGTTCTGACAAATATACTCTTTGCCTAATCATAATGCCCTCATCCAGTATTTGCGTGACTGAATAGGACACGTCTCGCTTGGAGTACCGGGTGCAAGCTCAGATGCACTCCCTAAAATCTTACTTTGCAAAACTCAAGCTTTATTAGCAGATTCTCTTCCCTGTCAGACTAAACTATGAGATGGTGTATTTTTTCCAAATATTTGTGAGAACACTTTTTTTTAACTGCACAAATAAAAAATCTAGTTGCAACTAACTAGCTATGAGTTCTTATTTAATTTCAGTAAGCCAATGCTTTTCAATAGTGTACTTTCAAACCTTTCACATAGAGGACTTACATTTTCTGCATTTCTAACAAATACTAAGAATAAAAATCACCTTTACAAGGAATTCTTGGATCGTTCAGGTCCAATTTAGGAACTCTAGTAACATAAATATAAACATGGCCATTATCAGGGCGTCTTTATTCCAAATCTGTTCCTAAATTTTTTGGAAGAAAAATCCTTCATTTAAAGCAATTCCTCCAGACTACAATTTCCCCGTCTATGAGAATGGTACAAGATAAAATCTTTGATGTCATTTTCAGTTCTGCCATCTTTTGCTCTTACAAACCTGAAGTTCTCGTAGTTTCTGAGGGGTTCATGATGAAAAACTATACAAGTTACAAAATAAATGATCAATTGATCTTTAACATAAAATTATTCTTACCTAGACTTTAAGGTCCCAAGTCTCAAACACCTTGCAGTTTTTTGTGTACCTTTAAAAAACCTTATTTTGTCAACAATACCAACTATGGAAGGATTTACTTCATTTTAAAGTCCTCTTTTCATTTTTCCCCTCCTGATTTGAACTGTGTAAAGGCAAGTTAACAGTTATCACATAAATGTTTGATGTAAATTGCAGAAAACAGTCTATCATAGTGATTAGAGTTTCCTAATCTATCTTTCTGCCAGATTAGTGAGTATCTCAAACAGCAAAAAATAATGCTTTCACTTTCACCATAGGAAGGGACAGTGGTTAACTTAAGAAAATGCCGAGGCTGAGTTAATCATACTGAAAAAACAAGTTTATAAAAATCATTCTTTGCCTGAGATTTCTAATGTTACAAAAAAGAACACTTCTGCTATAGTAACTCATAATTATTTTTAAACAGATTTAGATATCAAGAAAAGTCTATGAAGCATTAACACAGTATCCAAAAACATTCCAGGGTTTTTATTTTTTATAATCTATACATAGATTTACTTAACATATAAACCACTACCCAAAGCCAAAACAATAAGCTCCCATTTGAATTAGTTCTAAGTCAAGAATCTCTAGAGACCTTCAAATTTCCCATCTTCTAAAACAGGGGTTGGCAAACTTTTTCTGAAAAGGACCAGACAGTAAATATTTTAGGCTTTGCAGGTCTTACAGTCTCTGCTATAATTGCTCAAAGAAGCCACAGATAATATGTAAATGGTGAGTACAGCTATATTCCAATAGAGCTTTATTTATGAACACTAGTATTTGAATTTCATGCAATTTTCACAGGTCATTAAATATTAGCCTTTCTTTCCCCAACCATTTAAAAATGCAGAAACCATTCCCAGCTTGTGGAATATATAAACAGGCAGCAGGCCAGATTTGGGCCATGTGCCATAGTTTGCTAACCCCTGCTCCAAAATACCTTCCAAATCCAGTCTCTTCAAAATTTCAAATCATTGCTTCCCAGAGATTTGAAGGAATTATTCAAATCTTCATCAGTAACTTCTTTTAGAGTGGCTGGTTTCCACTTTGGACTCTGGTCTTTATCTATTAAAACTGTCAAGTGAAGACAAAAAATGTTAGTTTCTTTCTTTCTGGTATTGCCAGATTTTAATTACTGAATTGACAGACTCCCTTGTACTAGGCTTATTTTTCTATAGCACTTGTCTGAAAAGTGAATTTTTATATGTGCTCTATTTTTCTTATAAATTAAGTGCCCAAAGATTTTGAAGGGATAGCAATGTAGTGATGATGAGCGTGTGGTTATTTTCTAACCTGCTCAGCCCGGCTGATGCCTCCAGATTAAATACAGCCTACTGAACGGATCCCGTGGTTAAAGCCTAGAACTCTTCTCCTTCAAACAAAATAGTAAATGAAATCTCCCTCTCATAAAACAGCTAAAACTAGAGTTGTGTGGTTCACAGGGAAGGCAGGAAAAGGTGGAGGGCACAGATCTGCCTTCTAACCTCCTCCACAGTAAGTTGAGAGGAAAATTACTTGAAGTAGAGGAAAGGGGGGCTTTGGCATAGTTAAATGTGGACACTGCCATTTTGCTGAGTCCCCTAGTTCACACAGCTCTGAATTAAAATGCCAGACCATCTTCAAGGTTATCATGAGAAACCCTGCGTCTCCTATTTCAATGCAGTCATCATTTAGTGCGGCCATATAGTAACCCCACAGGATTAAAGTAAGTATGAGGCAATCTGTAGCTCTCCTTTAGAAAGGGAGAGGAAAGTCAATTTCCTGGCCATGGCAGCATACTACAGTTATGTAAATGCCGCCAGGTGGGAGACTGGCTAGAGGGCATGCGGGATCTCTGTTTAACAGCTATTTTCAATGGCTTAATCTCATGGCACACATAAACTGATTACTAAAACTCTATAGCACACCAAAACATGTAACTGTTCTTTGTCAGCAAAAAACATAATTTTGAATCATTAACACTGCACAGATATCAAGTTGGCTGTTGTAATTTTTTTATTTGACAATCTAAGGGAAAAGAGGTCAGGTATTGCATGTTTTAAAACTTCTTGTAGCACACCAGTTGAAAATTGCTGCTCTTACAACTGCATGTGAATCTACAGTTACCTAAAAAAAAAAAAAAAACCTTTTTTTAAGGGAAGGAGTCTCTATTTATTTAGTATGATTGTGGTATGGTATTTTAATCATGCTTAAAATGTGCTTAGTTCTTGTGAAGAATGAAAACTATTTCAACATACAAACTCTACAGTGAACCTAAAAAACTACATTTAGCATTAAAAGGCTAAATAATTAAAGAAGCAATCTGGGAAGCAAGGGAGCAGGCTGTGTCAGGAAGTAGAGGGAAGGGAGCTTCATGCATAATTAAATGTGGACACAGGAGATTTTTCAGGTTTGGCTGCCCAACTTCAGGATTCCAGTATCATCAGATCGAACACTGATGTTGTAATCCCTGCTAACTTGAAAGTTCTACCTTCCCTGAGCAGTGCAAGTAAAAATCCTGGAACATTTTTTCTACAAGGATCCCTTTTAAGCCCTTTTGCCAATCTATGTACCTCTTTGACAGTACACTGAAGGGCAGAAGGACAGGGAATAGTAAAATCTAGGGGTTATTTTATTTCAGACTAACAGAAATTTTGCCTAGCACACATATCACAATTCTTGCCCTGAAGGCACCTCAGGTTTTTCAGAAGGTCTAATCAGACATCCTCTCAAATTCCAATTGGTAGCTCTCTAGCTCTAAGACAATCTTTTTATTTTCTTCTACAACCAAGAAGTTTGTTCAAAATGTTAAAACTTTTTGACAACCACTCACCTAATTTGCTTGTTTATTTTATCTAATTGGCTAACATTATTTTATAATTAACAAATTGAAGCAAACATTTGGTTATGCAAAATACCAAACAGTTTTACCCTAAGTACTGCATTTTGAATAAAATGGTTATGCTGAAAAACGAAGTAATATATTTTCTCTATATTAAAAAGCTTGATAAGAACATGCATTGTATATCAGAACTTTGATGCTGTTCAGTTTTAACTCTTGTTCTGTAAAATCATCAACAATATACCTAAAAATAAGTTTGAGAAGGACTGCTATAACATATACTGAATACTTGATCAACACAACTCACATAGATCCTCCTAAAATTAGAAATCTAGGCTGATGCACATGCAGTTAGAATTTGCTGGAAATTAGTGGGGAAAATGCATATTTTACTTGGTTTCTGTAAAACATATAGTTATCTCCTCTGACTCAATTCCAGGTGTCCTCTGAAAGGATTTGAACCCACTGCTTATTTCTGATGTTATATCATGCCATAGATTAAGAAAATTCCACAAATAGTGATCAGTGTCTATCAAAGCTTCTCAGAGAACATAACCTTTTATTCAGATCAAGTATATCCAGAATCCTTACTATATTAAAGTGATCAATAGAAAATATATAAGAAAATTAGATATGCAAAGTACATGCATAAAACATACAACAGAAATAATAGCTATTATTTTTAGGGATATGGGCATATACATAAAAATTATTGCAAATTTGGTAGGAACAAAAACTATCAACCACTTCACTTGCTTTTTCTAAATATGTTGACTCTGAAGATGATAAGCAAAAATCAGTAAAAACATTGTCAAGTTTTACTAATGATGTCACATGGTTTTTCTCCACGTCAGTGTTTAACTGCTCAGGTACAGGCAGGGAGGTGGACGGGAGGCTGGCCACCCGCCAGGCTTTGCCAGGTCTGCACAAAAGGGAGGGAGGGTCGAGGTCGAGGACCTGAGGGCCTTTTGCAAGGGAATAAATGCACCTTTCTAAGGCTTCAGCAGCCAAATGAGTTTATGAGCTCATACTGCCTCTGCACGTGACTGTTAGAAACAGGATTACCTCTTACCTAGAAATCAGGGAGCTGTGATCAGGTTATGTGAACTTTTTAAACACTATTGGATGCAATATTTATCTTCCCTTATATGCCAGTTGGTAATATTTTTTAAATACTTCACAATCTTTACACAGGTCTAATTTTCACTAAGAAAACAACTATCATCTTTAACAGTGTATACACATAATCTCTATTTCCATAATAGCGAAAAGGGGAACAACTGTCACTTACCTGCCCTAACGCCTTCATAGAAGTCATGTCCTCTCTGAAAGAAAATCAAGATTAAATGGAGAGTTTCTAGGTATCCTTTTTCCTGGTGATCTCTCTCTGCCCCCACGTCAGCCTCCCACTCCCATGGCCACAACCCGAACCACGACGTCAGAGACTGGACCAGCTCTGACAGCCCGCTCTGATCACCACCCCATCGGCACACTGCTGCAGATCCCTCATCTGACTCTGGGCCCCACCGATCCTCCAACTTTCTCGCCATTTGTTCTGGTTTCACTTCACTCTTCATCCAGCCTGATTTCCCCCGCCCATTAATGTGGTCACTTTTCCTTGAAAATGTCCTCATCTCCCCCATGCCTTTTCCTTCCTTTTATTCTGTCCTGGCAAAATGCCAACATCAGCTGAACCCTACCATTCAACTGAGCCTGCACTCAAGCAGCTAAATCTTGCAGCAGTAAAATCATACAACTGTGACTTGTTTCATTTAAAATTCATGAGCATAAATCTCAAGCATGGACAACTGCTCAACAGTCCATGTTCTCTTCCCCACTCCCCAAGATAATGATTTAAACTATCTTCTGTCTCCTCAACCCCTACCCCTAGCAAACTCTACTCTCAACTACATTCTTAGCTAATGAGTTAACCTTCTACTTCCTTAAAAAAAGAAGCCCTAACACATGTAATTCCCTTCTTCCTACCACCAGAACGCCTGCAGCCACCTGCAGCCACCTGCACCATGATGTCCCTTTCCTGACAATGGAAGAAGGGACCATCCTCTTTCAAAGGCCAGCCCTCCCCTGCATTCACATTCACATTCCCTCTTACCTCCTCAAGGGCTTTGCTTGAGAAGGTTACCACCTCTTTTTCTTCTCCTGGCTTCATTAATGTAGGCAGTGTAACTTAGTGGCCAAGTGCATGCCAGGGTTCACCTCCTGGTTCTACTACACAGTAACTATGTGACCTTGGCAGAGTAAGTTCCCTAACTCCCAATTTCCTGAAATGGCAATATCAATATATCCATCATAGGATTATCTGGATCCCAGCACAGTGCCTAATACATAGTAAATGTTCAGTAAATGTTAACTATTATATTAGTTCATCAACATAATATTCATTCTCTATTGGATCACTATCAATTATTTATAAATACATTCTATATCTTCCACCATACAAGCTAAAGCAACCTCACTTGATTCCACAGTCCCAGCTCCTACCTTGTTTCTGCTTCACCTCCCATTTACTCCTTTCCTCTCCAAGTTACCACACTACAACTTCTCCCCCAACACTCTGCTGAAACGGCTTGTCCAAATCACCCATAACTTCAGTAGATGAGATGCCTGTATCCTCATCTACTAGATGCTTCGGTGGGACTCTCTCTTCCTTGAGACACTGCTGTCTTGCTTTCGTGACACCTCACTCTTCTGGTTCTTCCACCTCTGTCCCTCCTCATCAACCACTCTTTCTCCTCCAGTTCACTTCAAAATGTTGGAGCTCCTTGGGGCTCAGATCAGTGCTCTCTCGTTTTCCTTCTATATGACCTTATCTATTCTATACTCAACACATCAGCAGCTAAGTGGTCAATTCTGTTAAAATATAAAATAATGTCATTCCTCTGCTCAAAACATCCAGCGGCTTCCCACTGTACTCAGAACAAAAGCCAAAGTCTCATAAAGACCACCAAGGCTCTATGTGTTCTAGGCAGCCCTACCCTATTATCTCTGACCTCACTTCCCTCTAACTCATCAACCACCCCAGCCCCACCCACCCACAAGGCCTCCTCGAGGTCTCTAAAGCAGGCAGGCCCACACCTGCATCTGAGCTCTGACTTGCAGTGCCTGTGGCCTGGACGCTCTTCCTCCAGACACTTACTCGGCTCGCTCCCTCACTTCTTTCAGGTTTTTATGCAACATCTCAGCGAGGTCCTCTCTGGTCAACCCATCTACAATTTCAAACCCCTCCTCTACCCCGCTAATCCATATCCCCTTTCCACCCTACATTTTTCTCCTTAGTATTTATAATCAGTATATTTTACAAGTTTATCTATTTATGATCTATCTCCCCCATGACAAAGTAAGTTCCATGCAGGTTGGGATTTTGTCTGTTTTGTTTACCTATGTATTCTTGGTGCCTCTAACAGTGCCTAGCATATGGTAAGTACTCTAATTTGTTAAGTAAATAAATGAATGTCTACAGGTTTTTAAAATTTTGTGCTGTGTCTTTCAGATTTAAACCTCTAAGCCACTCTCAGACCTCTAAACTCCAACTCCTACCATCATCAAGGCCTATCAATCCTATCTCCTACATTTGCCTCAAATCC
The DNA here is from genome assembly GCA_004027475.1 of Anoura caudifer. NCBI lineage: Eukaryota > Metazoa > Chordata > Mammalia > Chiroptera > Phyllostomidae > Anoura > Anoura caudifer. Next base: position 27,722 of record PVKU01004762.1, read on the forward strand.
ATTTATTTCTCTCTCTTGCCACCAGCTGAGTCTACGCCACTGCTATTTTGTACCTGGATTGTTGCAATAAACTATTTGGCCTCTACATCCACTCTTGAGCCCCTGCAACCCCATCTCCATTTAGCAGCATAATTACCTTAAAACAAATGGAAACAAACCACGACCTGCGGAAACCCAGGAGGTTTCCCAACATACTCATTTCTCACCCTTCAGGTCACAGATGAGCTAACACCTCAGAGACGTCTTCCCTGACCTGCCTACCTAAAGCAGGTTAACCTTTGTCTCCTCACTCCCTCCTGTCTCCGCATGTTCCCTTGTACCATCAACCCATTATATTTCTTTAAGAGCACTTACCACAATTTGTAATTATATTACTTACCTTGTTTACTTGTTCTTTATAGTCTCAGGAGACTATAAATTCCTTAAGAACAAGGGCAGCTGTCATTCTTTCAACAATGTAACATGTAGCACTATCCCTAGCACATAGCTAACACACTTGCTGAGAGGATGAAGGAAGGAGGGAGTCAGTCAATCTAGGGAGTGCACTAAAAGCACCGTGAAAAACATGGACTGTGTGAGGTACACCAGTCAGTGGTCAAGAATGCAGACCCTGGAGCAAAACCACCCAGTTTCATATTTCATGTCTCTCCACCACCTTTGGCAGGGTACTCCTCTATGCCTCCGTTTCCTCGTCTGTAAAATGGAGACAATGAGTACCTATCCTTCTAGAGCTAGTGTAAGATTTAGCAGCTAGAATGCATGTAAAAGTACCTAGTACAGTACTTACTCATAATAACAATAGACCTCAACTGCCAGGAGTGACTTTACGACATGACTAACAGATTTATGGTTAGAAGAACTACTTTGACTATCTTAATACCTATTTCAGCATATGAAAGTCCATTAGGGATGTCTTTTTTCTAGTTATTAAAGAAAATATTTCCTTTGGACCATATAATAATCTCAAGGCCCTCTATACATAACACAAAAGGGATGATTCTGCTTTTAAAGAATTTATCATCTGCAAGAAGAAATCACTATGACTCTGAAATATTTCATGAAATCAGTAATATTCCATGTGATTACTACCTATTTTAAGTGTTCTTACAATGGGACTTTCAATGCTAATAAAACATGTATCAGACTAATAACGTCCATTTGTCATTATACATACACACCAGCATTCCTCATTTTACCAATGATGGAATTCAGATTTAGAAAGTTTATGCCTTTTGCCCAAGGTCAAAAACCATGCCTGAAAAATGGTCAATTCCTATTTTCAATTCCTTCTAAGGTTAGAGGCCTTACACTTACATACTAACTGCTGTTTCACAAAGGCTTAGTAACAACCTGAGAGCAATACCTCCACACACTGTAAGCTAACTGGCCCGTTGTGTTTTTGTAGAGTACATTTATAGGTGATTTCAATTTTCTTATTTTTAGTTTTCTGTATTTTACATGTTCTACAATGACCATACATTGTGTTCATAACTGTAAAATGACAATACTTTAAAAAACAAGTCTTACCATACAAGCTTGACTCAGCCGATATTCCATAGTTAACACTTCTGGCAAGGTCTTTGAAGACCCCTCTATGAGTTGCCTTAATGTGATCTTTAGAGATGTTGGAGACATTTTATTAATTACCTATTAAGAAAAATTTTTTACTAGTTTTAGACCAATCATTCCTTTATTGTCTACAATAAACCAGCTGAGTTTATTAGTTTTGGGTATAAACCATATTAAACTTTGCTCCTTAATAGCAGTTTCATATGACAAAGTTCTATAAAAGTGAAATTACACCCTAGGCTAATCCTGCAAAAGCACCAAACAAAAGATTTCTAGTTCATTAGGATAAGAAAACAGATCATACCACCAGTGGAATAAATTCTACACCTATAACCTAATTAAAAAGATAAATCTACATTTGTAGCTTACCTGATATAAATTATGATCCCAGCTGGGTACGCAGAGATTATGCTTACGCAAATGTAATAATGCACATCTTAGAAACCACTAATGCATCAGCGGACATTTCACTTTACAATATAAAGAAGGCAAAGGAGCAGAAATACAGTAGCTCTTCCTTCTCATTTTGTGACTCTAGAAATGTCTAAACTTCATCTTCAACTGTAAATAAATCCTCTTACCTTAAAAGAGAGAAAACTATTCAAGGTATCATGAGGTACTCTTCTATAGTATTTAAACATTTAACAAATTAAGGATTATAGGCTTAACTCCTTAGCTACAATGCCATGTCACTGCCTCTTCAATTAAAGATGCTGGTTCCAGCGCTCCAATGCACGCGCTTGGCTGGGGCTGCAACAGCTGTGACAGGAGGCCCATTCCATGCTGTGTAAATCCGATGTTTGCCCTTTCCTTTATCATTGGAATATATAGTTTGCAGGCGTACTGCTGAGTGACTGTCTCAAAGATACAAATTTCACTTTTGAATTCAAAGAATTCCCCACACCAAGATTCCAGATTCTTTGTAGCATCCTCAAGTCTGGCACACAGATTCAGAGAACAGACCGCGTAGACAGGAGAGCATCTTTGTCAAAGCTTGACTAGATGATTCCTGCACAGAGAAATTTCAGGGAAGATCAGTGTCCTACCTACAGCCACATGCTGCTGAAAAGGAGAGGGAAATGACTAAGGCTTTTTGTATCTGGTTCATCTTGGCAGGAACTCATTCTTCTATCCTTGGTGCTACAGGGGCAACCTCAAATAATGCCCCGAATAGCAATCCTACTCCATGTTCTTGCCTTTTCGGTTGCAGGCCAAGAGGATGATGGCACAGTATGTCTGCAGACTGTGCTAGGAGGCCCCTCCTCTCCACAGGCAAGTAGGACAACGGGTCCATTTTGCTAATAAAACCACTAGTTTTCTCTAGCCAGAATAATGTCCATTATTATCACAGATGAAATCCTGCAGGTACCTCACTCACAGTGCTAAAAGGTGTACTTCAAGGAGTGACAGAGCCACCTTCCATCCCGCCAAACCACCTGCAAAGTCCATGCTGCTACAAATTCCTTTCCAACAGCACTGCGTTGTGTGAGCCCACAATCGTGTGCCTGAGTATCACAGGTACAGTTCCTGCTGGTGTCCTCATCTCTGGGTTTGGCACTTTACTTACAATCTCAAAACATAAAACTCCATCTCTTGCTATCCTTCTTCAGTTGGCTGCCAATTAATTTCATTTCTAAAAGCCAGTTAAGGGCCCCAGTTGTCTGCTTTGTGTCACACACACAGACTAGGTAAAAATGGGAAGAAAATTTCAACCAAAAAGGTCCACTGGCTCAGACATTTTGTGAAATAAGTTAACACTTGAACAACAGTCAGGTTAGGGCAGCCACCCCACCATGCAGTCAAAAATCTGCATATAAGTTCTGACTCCCCCAAAACTTAGCTACAGTTGGCTCTTCGTATCAGCAGGTTTTGCATCCACAGGTTCAACTAACTGTAGGCTGAAGTCAGTATTTCTGGTCTGCACTTGGGAACCTGCTGGTGCAGAGGGCCAACAGTGCTGATAGCTAGCCTGCTGTGGACCAGAAGCCTTCCTGATAAACTGGCGGTGAACGCATATTTTCATATGTGCTATATACCATATTCTTACAATAAAGTCAGCTAGAGAAAAGAGTGTTTTTAAGAAAATCATAAGGAAAATACATTCACTGTACTTATTGAAAAATACTCATGTATAAATGGACCCATGCAGTTCAAATCTGTCTTGTTCAAGGGTCAGTTATATTAATTAAAGATATTTTCATCAGACAGACATACAGGGTGGGGCAAAAGTAGGTTTACAGTTGTTTGTATGGAAAATAATACAATAAAAATTATAAAAGAATAGACTGTCTCACATACAACTGTAAACCTGCATTTGCCCCACCCTGCATGAGGAGAAACAGGTGTACTGACCACCCAAAGAAACTGCAGTTCCCACCAACTCTAAGTGTGTCAGCAATTGAGCAGAGACGTAGGTTTGCACTGAGTCAGACAGCACCGGGGTAGGCTCCCAGCAGCACCGCTTCCTACGTAATCTTAGTTTCCTCATTTGTAAAATGGAGATGGTAATACCACCCACTTCATAAACGGTATGGCAATACAGGATAGTGCACTGTGTCAGAAACCACGCAAAACAAGGATGGGATGGCACATTTATTGAGCACACTTTCCTTATCTCTAAGGCAAGTACTTTCACATGTAGGTGTCTTTTACAAATGAGGAAACCAGACTCAGATACGAATTTGTCCAAGGTCACACAGAGCAGGAATCCAAACCGAGCCTGCCTACTCCCAAATCTGCCTCCTGCTACAGGAGCTATAAAAGTAGTCACAAATGTCAAAGGCTGAAGAAAAGTAAAAAAACAACAAAGATAAAAAAGAGTAAATTGTGTCAGGTGGAAAAGAGAAAAAGTGAATAAAAACTTAATTTTGATGGCAAGGGGAAGACAAAAGATGGTAGCCTGAGGAAAAAAGTCAAGGAAAGGCTTTTTGTTACGGTTGAAAGGTTTGAAAATAACACTAATGTGCCACTAACTCAAGAACGTAGAATTGCAGATACTCAAAGTCAGAGACACTGACACAGTCAGTTCCCAGAGGAGGCAGGAAATCACGGAATGAGAGCACAGTGGGGATGTGTCCCGTGACAAGGAACTGAGGTGCGACACGGCTTAGAGGAATCAAAGAGGGGATGACGGAAGAAGAGTTAAAGTTGCTCATATAACACAGCTTCGTTCATTAACAAGGGAGCACCAAGACTGTTCTCGAAATGTCCATAAATGATCAGGACCTGACTCTTTAGCTGTGCTAGAAATGCATGTGGATAAGATCCTGCACCCAAACAACCCAGTGAACACAGTTCTACTCGGCAGAACACCGGTCAGTGTTCCAACCAATTTATCTGACACTTTAAATGTTAGTTGTCTCCTGTATGTCACAGAGCCTTCTTTTTCCTTTATTTTTTTATCAAGTGATTCACATTCTCATCTCAGTTCAACAATATTACACATCTATTATGCATTAGACACTTGGGGAAGACAATAAACAGGATGTGGTCCTTGTACTCCAAGAGCATTTTCAACAAAAGGAAAACTCGGGACACTGCCTCTGCCTCTCACCTCAGGAATCTAGCAGAACACCCGATAATACGCTGTCTGACTTGCATTATCAAGACAAAAACAATATCCAACAAGACTGTTGATACAAGTAGAAGAATAATATTCAACAAGCCTATTTATTGATACTATTAGAAGAATTCTACCAAGTAGAGCCACAGGGCTGACAAAGGGCTACAGAGACAATAAGCCCCAGCTCATTCTCTGAACACTATGTAGTCTTAGAAAGTGAATTTTTGTTATTTATAAAGAAAGAAGTCATTTATAACCCTCTGAAAGTCTAGGCTCTGCCATATTTAATCACCCCCAAAAGGAACTAGCAGTTAGGAATTCATGTATATTTATATCATTTTACTTTTTTAAAATGCATTTAAAAATAGAGCTGATACTGACTTAAAGACGGGGTAGAGACAATGAACAGGAAATGAGCGCAGGAAACTAATTAGAGAAAACAAATTGGCTTGTTCTTTACTAATATAAAACAATACATAAATGTATAGGATAAAAGTAAATGGGTGTAAATTTGCTCTTCTCTGAAGAAAGGCTACAGTATATTTCAGATCTGCTAACATGCTATGAGATGAACTTTCCAATCCTTCCATTAAAAAACCAAATTCACTATTTCTAAAAACTTTATCTGAACTAGTAAAAATGCCATTGAGCAAGAAGTTTAAGCAAGCCACACGGTAGCCACTTAAAAAGTACACAATGTAGTTTCCCCATTATAGAAAGCAGAGGGAAAGGATAAATTATTTGTTCACATCATACTGCAAAAATTGCTTAATTTGAGTAGCAGATATTTTAATGCTTGCAAGGCACAAGAGAAATCAGTTCAAAACAGGTCGAAACAAATTACTTGTAAGAGTATAGAAATCATTTTTGTTAGAAACAATGTTTTCTACAAGAGCAAATGGTGCTTAGAAAATAAAGCTAAACTGACGGATGCTATAGATAGAAATACCTTATACCACTGGGTTTATTTTCTAAAGGAAAAATCTAAAATAGTATATCTGATCACTTTTAAGTCCATAAAAACATAATAGTTAAATGAACAGATATCAAAACCCCCAAATAACAAACTCCTGCTTTACATTATAGTTGGTTAATGTAGAGTTTATAGTTAAACCTATCATTTTGGCTGCCCCCAACCTTCTGGACACCTTCTCCACAATTTGACAGTTACCCTCAGTGTTGGTTCTACCTTTCTAATAGATAAAATTGAATAAACGTTTTCTGTTTATGTATCCCAAAGGTTTTGTGGACTATCAATTCCCCATAATAAATCTCTTCCTTCTTAGAATACCTGGAGTGGACTCTTGTTTTCTGCAACAAGAATTCTGACCAGTAAAGAACCTAAAACTATAAACGAAAAAATAAATAAAATACATGGGGATGGTAGATCAGGGAAAGTAAAAGAGGAGTTAGTAGCACCAGTTAAAAAGCAGTAACTATATGTACTACAAACATTAAAAGATATCATAAATAACTTTCTAATAAATTTGACAATTTAAATGAAAGTGCTATATGCTTTGAAAGATAGCATCAAATCTGACCCAAGAAGCAAATACATCTAAATAGTCCTGTATCTATTTTTTTTAAATCCACAAGAACAAACCTTCTCACAAAGAAAACTCCACGTCCAGATGGCTTCACTGATTAAAAATAATAATAACAGAAACCCTTCCAAAAATTAGAGAAAAGGGGAACATTTCCCAACTTGTTTTATGAGTCTGGAATAACCTAATTATCAAAATCTAACAAGGAAATTACAAGAAAAGTTATAGACCAATAGCTCTCATATATAACGCAAAAATCCTAAACAAGTATTAGTAAGTCAAATCCAGCTACATATAAAAATAATAATACATCATGATCAAATGGAGTTTATTTCAGAAATGCAAAATTAGTTCAGTATTTAAAAAGTAATCATTGTCACTGAAATAGATCCCTGTCTATATGATCACTTGATCTTCAACAAAAGGCACCAATGCAATCCAAGATCTTGCATTGAAATTCTTTTCAACAAATTGTGCTGGAACAATTTTATAATGCTATGTGAAAAAATTAACCTGGACCGCAGGGTTTTTATTAAAAAATTAATTTGAGATGGATCTAGCCAGACCTAAGCAAAAAAGCAAAAACTAAATGCTTTTAGAAGAAAGCATAAGAGGATAATTTTGAAGTTGGGAATAGGTAAAGATTTCTTAGGATACAGAAAATACACATGAAAGAAAAAATAAGTTAACTTAGACTTATCTAAAGTAACAGTTTTTGATCATCAAAAAGTTAATTATTTTAATATACCCCATTAATGAAGGTAAAAGAAAAAAATCATGCGATCATCTCAAAAGATGCAGGAAAAACACTTATGATAAAATCCAACAGTTACTCAGGATAATTACATACATCGCCCCAACACATCAAGGCTGTGGGCTCAATATTCTGTCAGGACAAACACAAGAATCAACAAATGAATGCACTAAAAAAATGGAATGACAAATGGATGTCTCTTTCTCTACCCCCACCCCACCTTCCCTTGGTCTCTTTAAAAATTAATAAATAAAAAAATTTTAAATATAAAATGGCCCTGGCTGGTGTAGCTCAGTGAGTGCCAGCCCAAGAACCAAAGGGTCACCAGTTTGATTCCCAGTCAGGGCACCTGCCTGGGTTGCGGGCTGGGTCCATGGTTGGGGGTGTGCAAGAGGCAACCACACATTGCTGTTTCTCTCCCTCTCTTTCTCCCTCCCTTCTTCTCTCTCTAAAAATAAATAAAATCTTTTTAAAAATTGAATCTAAAAAAACAAAATGAATGAATAGGCAGAAATAGACTCATATATACAGAGAACATTTTGATGGTTACCAAATGGGAGGGGGGGTGAAAAAAGTGAAAGTAATGATTAAGAAGTATGAATACAAATACAAATTGGTAGCAACAGAATAGTCACAGGGAGGTAAAGTTCAGCACAAGGCATATAGTCAATAATATTTAATAGCTATGTATGGTGTCTGATGGGTCAGGATGATTGCTTAGCATGTTATGTCTAATCACTGGAGTGTACACCTGAAACTAATGAAATATTGCATGCCAACTGCAACTGAAAAGTAAAAAATGATTAAAAAGAATGTTAACTAATACGATCATATTGGAAAGCTATTTGACAGTAAGTAGTAAGATGAGTATACACATTGTTAAATTAATTTAAAAAGGAAGCCATTCGACTGAGGTGACTTTCATGCTTTAGTGGCCTATAAGCAAACCAAAACCTAAGCATATAATGACTCAAGGCTAAGAAACTGAAACCTAAGGACGATCAACCACGAACAGCCAACTAGGCTTTCCCAAATGATCCAACCACTTAAGCTATAACTAATCAAATAATTTCTCTGCTTTGTTTCTGCTTCTTCTCTATAAAAGTCTTTCTCTAGCTTCTATCAGTGGAGCTTTCCTAAGCACTTTTGGTTTGGCTCTGCCTGATTCCAAACAGTTTTTGCATAAATGAACTATTAAAATTTTTAATATGCTTCAGTTTATCTTTTCAACAACATACATGATGATTCTGCTGTACTAGTCCTGGGTACATATAAAAACGTGTATCTGTGTTGCCAAAAGATGTAGGCAAAAATGTTTATAGCACCACTAACAGTAAAAACCTGAAAATAGCCCCAAAGCCTATCAACAGTAGAAATGAATGAATAAAACATGGTATGTCACACAATGGAATACCTTATAGCAATGAGAACGAACTACCTACTGCTATATACAACGTAGGTGAATCACAAATATAATGTTCAGCACAGAAACACAAAACTATAGACTTCATTTATATAAAACTTGAAAACAAAATCTATGCTGTTAAGTCAATGTAATGGTTGCCTTAGGGGAGAGGTAGTCACTGGGAATAAACACAAGTGGGACATCTGGAGTGCCTGATAATTGCTTCTGGGTGTTGGTCATACTTATGTTGTAATACTTTTTAAAGATTTTATTTATTTATTTTTAGAGAGAGGGGAAGGAAGGGACAAACAGAGGGAGAGAAACAACTGGTTGTCCCTAGCATGTCTCCAGCTGGGACCTGGCCCGCAACCCAGGCACTGTGCCCTGACCAGAATCAAATGGGTGACCTTTCGATTTGTGGGATAATACTCAACCCACCGAGCCACACCAGTCAGGGCTGTAGTGAAAAATTTTTGAGCTACACATTCATGATTTATTTTTCTATACTTCAAAAATGAATTCTTAAAATACACTCATAAAAACTGATTTCAAGCTCTTTAGCATAACATAAGAACCTTCACAATCTGGCACTAATCTGCTTTTGGGCCATATTTCTGAAACTTTAGTTCTTGTTCCTGGCTCTGCATTCTCCAAATATATGTCCTTTGAGTGTGTGTTTTGCTCTGTCTTGACTACCCTTTGCTACTCAGCCTCTCATTCCCATCTTTTTATTCTCTGTTCAGGTATCTCTGTGAAGCCTTTCAGACTCACTCCAATCACTTTCTGGATACCCACAGTAACTTGTAAAATCTTCTATTTTAGCATCACTTACCATACTCTAATAATTGTGTATGTGTTTATTCCACTAGAGTGTGAACTGCCTGTGAAATGCCTGAGAACAAGTGCTGGATTTTCATTTTTGTACCTCAGTGGAAGCATAGTTCCTTACTCATTTATCATACCTATCATGTGAAATGTTCTGTGACAGGTGTCTGGAAATACAGAAGTGAGCTTCTCAAGAGCTTATGTCTGCCAAAGATAGCACTCAGTGAAGCAAAAAGACAGAAGATACATAAAGGAACACATAATAAGATAGGAACAAGCATTTTATCTTTTTTTTTAAGATTTTATTTATTTACTTTTACAGAGTGGGGAAAGGGGAGAAAGAGAGGGAGAGAAACGTCAATGTGTGGTTGCCTCTTGCGCACCCCATACTGGGGTGCCTGGCCTGCAACCCAGGCATGTGTCCTGACTGGGAATCGAACCAGGGACCCTTCGGTTCACAGGCCCACACTCAATCCACTGAGCTACACCAGCCAGGGCGCATTTTATCTTTTTAATAATTAGCTTTACTAAGGTGCTATTTACCTATGATAAAATTCACTCTCAAGTGCATATTTCTATAAGTTTTTTCCTCCCAGCCAAAAACCAGCTTTATTAGTGATGCTGGAGTCTTTAAAGACCATACAGTGCACCTGGACTGTTCCCCAGGGCTCCAAGGACTGCTTCCAGGTGTCAGGGACAATACTGTGTAGCACTTACACTGGAATGATGTAAATAAAGCTTAGGTGCACACGTTTTCAGGAGGACAGACTAACATCTTGAGACAAATACTGGACATAACACCAGCTCTCAGCAGGGACTGGGTTTTTGGACAAGGCGGGTAACTTCTAAGTGATTAAGTGCTGGAGCTGCAGCAGCCTGGTGGCAGGAGGAGGCACGAGGGGCCGAGCCTCTGCTTGGCCCTGTCCTTTCGCCTCCTCAGTCACCTTCAGGATGGTTTTTCTGTGCGCACTGCAGCCACATTGGCGTCATCTGGCCGCATCATCCAGCAGATCTGGATGGCGGACAGGGTACTGGCGGCTGGCAAATCGGTGGCTGGCGGCTGAAGGAGAGGGCAGGTGTCTGGCCTAGTTCTACAAGTTTTGACAACTGTTTACAGTTGTGCAACTACCCTCACAATCAAAAATAGAACAAGAGTTCTTCTCTCCTCAACTCCACCCCTAGGAAACTGATGTTTTCTGTCCCTGTAGTTTTGCCTTTTCTAGAATTTCATAAAAATAAAAGCATACAGTAGGTAGTCTGTGTCTGCCTTTTTTCACTTGCTTCTAAAACTCATAAAGCTTCTGAGATTTATCCGCATTGTTTTATGTATCAATAGCTCACCCCTTCCTATAGTTGAGTAGTATTCTACTGTATGACAATCTGGAAGATCTACGAAAGGACATGAGAACCCATAAAATAAAGTACTATGAAAATTCTATAATTATAAAGAATTTACAACTTCATATATATTTTAGCCCCCTGTTATCCTATAGTGGTTAGCAATAAAAACTTTAAAAACCTAAACAAAGGATAAAAAAGAATCCTGTGTTTTTATTTAATGATTAGAAAGTATGTTGAAAAAAACTGTCTTTCCCCACAGACAACCCAGGAGACAAAGGAACCCCTAAGACGCAGAGTACATGGTTGCAACGTGGAACATGAACATAGATCGAATTCTCGGGACCTGCGGAAAGACGACAGGAATCCCTGAAGAGCCCCTACAGGGGTTAGAAGCAAGACTAGGGGCTTACTGAAACAAATATTGGAATCTCCTTAACATATTTTTCAAACATTTCTTTCACTGACAAACCTTTTACCTAAGCACTAACAACTATATTCTCCTTCAGGATTGTGTTTTTGTGTGTTTCTGATTGACATAATTAAAAGTAATCCTGTATCTAAGTTCTGTCAAGGAAGTTTCAGTGGGAATTTTTTGATTCCCACCTCATGTTACTTGCAGCGGATACTAGTATTTTGGAGCCATGTTCATTCACTAGAGCTAAAAAACTGAATAAAAATGAAAATTTGTCCTTTCAGTGAAGGTGCTTATGAGGATCCTAGCTGTGATGGGTGGCTTGCCAAGTATCCTTTTCTGGGTGCAGAATAATCATATTGTCAGAGGAATGGAAGGAAAACTGGAAGACCACCTGCGCCCTATCTCAGTGTTTTTAAAACAGCATGGTTGGTTGCATATCTGTACTGCTTTAAAGTGACACCATATAGCCTATCAGGTAAAGTGCTGCATGACTGTTTTCAAATGGAATTGCTAAGTGCATACTTTATTGGGCCATATTGCTGAAAGAAAAATAATAGAAATACTAGTTTTTATATTGCTCTGGAAACAAGAGAATCAACTTAAAGTCAGAATCCTTGAAATATAAAGTGATTATCTACATTTATGCAAACATTCCTAAAAGTAGTTAATAATGATGTTAATTACTTTTGTGAGTTCTACCTACTCTATTTTTTCTAAGATTTTATTTATTTATTTTTAGACAGGGGAAGAGGGGGGAGAGGGAGAGGGAGAGAAACACCTATGTGTGGTTGTTTCTAACACACCTCCTCCTGGGGACCTGGCCCCTCAACCCAGGTATGTGCCCTAGGCTGGGAATCGAACCGGCAACCTTGGTTCACAGGCCAGCACTCAATCCACTGAGCCACACCAGCCAGGGCTCTACTTATTCTAATGTATGCTTATCCTTAAAAATTAATAGAATTCTAATACTGAGTAAGATCCTAAGAGACAAATTCACTTGGGATTTCCTCTTAAGGATACAGTAACAATGGTTTTCATCTTCATAGGAAAGACCTTATCTAAATTTTCTTGTCAGATTTCCTGACAACTGGAAGGCTATAATCATACCAATAAAATGAGAAATAGTACCAGATAAAGACAAACTTTTCTATTAAGTATACACATTTTTTTCTTTCCTTTGTCTAGAAGTCTGAAAAACTAGGTTTCATAAGCATATGACAGGTCTAAGACTGTCAGTACCCAATGTGCAGTCCATTAATAAAAAAATAGCTTTTCTGCTGTTACCAGTTGAGTCATGCTGAGGAGAGATCGAAGTGCACCTGACAATGGGAAACACTGCTTAAGACTCAGCTATGGCTGCAGATGGAACCTCTTGTTAGTTTAAAAAGGATCACTTTTTTATTGTTATTATTAAACTACTGCTTAGAAAGATCATATACTGAGCTCCTGCATTTTAATAGAACTTAGATAGATGATCACAACAGCAATATGTTGCAAAGTGACTATCCTACAGTTACCTAGCCCTTCTAATAAAAACGTCCCACTGTCTCTCCCACAGGACAAGGCAGACTACTGGAGATGAAGCACGCTGGCTGAAGTCCTCCACTACAGTTCAAGGACCTAAAAACAGCTTAGCATCACCTTTGGCATCCAGCAGGTAGACAAGACACTCGGGTTTTGGTAAGGTCTTGTGAAACTGCTTTCTGAGTTTCAACCGAGTTGAGGGGAAAAGAAAAAAAAACTAACAACAAAAAACAACAGTGTGCTATGTGACACCATGGAGCTCTGACACCCCTCAGTGAGGCTTCCCTGCCATAAGAATTCTCCGTGCTCACGACAGAAATGATCCATACATTACCTTTAACTGCTCTAGGGCAAAAGATGAACCATCCTGCTGTAAATTTTCAATAATCTGCTCCACAGTACTGGCAGAGAACAAACTATAAGAAAGGAAACACACGATTTCACCAACGTAGTATTTCTTCTTTCTGAGATAGCAATGAACCTAAACATAGGCATCCCCCAAACTCCGTTTCAAAAATAAAAAGTTTTCCAACCTATTTTACAGAATGATGAAATAAAACATTGCTTCTCTGGGTAAGGGTTTTCAGTCTATCTTCAGTAATATAAAATAAAGCCTAAACTTTCTCTTTTGCTCTCTTGCATCTATTATTTATAAATAAATGATATCTTATCTGTGAAAACTTGAGGCCTCTAAAATGTGGAGATAGTTGTCTTATTTTCCAATAGTTTTTCTCCTCTGTATTCCTTAAGCCAGTCTATCAATCTCTCAAATCACTGCACAAAACCATTTGTGGATAGGCTTGATAAGACCTTCAGAGAAGATGACTTTACAAAGATAACAGGTAAGTTAGTTCAATTATTTCCTAGTCTCTCTTCTCCACTTGAAAAAAAAAGATTTTTTAAAAAATATAATGTATCTGTTTCCCCTGAGTGGTCAAGAAGCCATTTTCAAAAGTAAGTGAAAATAAAAGTACTATGCTATTTGATTTCAGAATTAGATACATTATCAAACACAATGTAATTACAATGTTAGTAAATTCCAATTAATATAGAATTTCCAAAGAAATAGACATAACTGAGATCTCTCTTTAAGTACCTGTTTATTTTGTCCATGTGTTCCTCAAGTATGAAAGACTTGCCTTGATCAATCTTGGACTGTTTGAAAAGAAAAATCTTTAATTTGAAGTAACATAAGTCTTTTTAAAAATCCTTAATAATTTCATGTTTAATGATACACTTTGTGACAGATTATCACCTTCACTCAAATTACACCCAAAAATCTCATAAATTACTACTACCATATGTTCAAAATTCAGATGAATTATTTCAAACTAGCACTTGAAAGTGTCAAAGGCTAAAAATGTTCTTGTATTTTTATTTTCATATCATTATATACACTATATCATCATTAAAGTGTGTCACTAAATTTAAGGACTGTAAAGGGCCTGAGAAGTCACCCTGCCCAAACTCCCACGTGATGTGATAACTCCTACCACGTCCCTGATACCCCTGGCAGCACTGACCTTCAAGGGTAGACCAGGACCTCAGGAAGAAACTCAAAAGCGCTTGAAAACTATAATTAGAACTTCTTTAAAATTCTGAACCAAAAATAAGCCCTCTCATATTTCTAGTTCTGGTCAACCCCTCCTCTACCTTAATCTTCTCACATGGTGCAGTTTTGTGCCTGCTCACAATCCAGGTCCTTCCTGTGCACAAATTCCAGTTTATCAAGGTCACTGTTAGAGGGTGGAACACACATCTTTGCTGCAGGTGTAGCTGAATTATAAGAAAGTACAACAGGGCTCCACATATCCTTGTTTGTTTTGGATACGATGCTTCTACTAACAGAACTAATTCTGGGTTAGTTCGGGGGCAGTCCTATAAAGGATTTACACTAAACATTACAACTTTTTTTAACCTGTGCCATTGTAGCCTACATTTCTACTATCCAGTGCTTAAGAATTCGTTATTTTGGACTAAAATCCAAAATTTTCACTTATCTCTATTGTGATACTGTGATTTAAAATAAATATCTACTTCATCTTTTGTTCATAGCTCACAGCTCCCCAAACCCTTGGAATATCGGAAGCAGAGCATCTTTTGTTTTAATATTTGGTCTTTTGTCTTCAGTTCCTGAAATAAATGTGAAATGGATATCTTGTTATTCTTAACAAGTCTCTTCCAACCACACCGCTGTTTATGTTAACGAGGTGACTTTCGGAAAGCCCCAAAGGAAGGGGGCTGGTTGCCAGGGAAACCAAACTTGTATTAGAGAGTTGGAAGTTTCAGTCCTGACCCCACCATCGGTCACCCCCACCTCTCCACCTCCCTCCTGTTATCTCCAACTGGGAAAGGAACTGAAGATTGAACTCAATCACCAATATCCCATGATTTTATCAATCATGCCTGTGTAATGAAGCCTCCATAAAAACTCAAAAAGGATGAGTTTGGAGATCTTTCAGGGTTGGTGACCACAGTCACATTCAGGGAGAGGGTGCATCTCAACTGCATGGGGACAGAAGCTCCTGTGCTTGAGACCCTTCTAGACCTCGAACTTCATCTGGCTATTAATTCGTGTCCTTTTCTACATCATTTATAATAAACTAATAAATGTGAAGTGTTTCCCTATTTTTGCGAGCCACTCTGGGACAGGGGACTGCCATCTGAAGTGGGGTCAGTCTTGTGGGACTGGGTCCCTAAGCTGGGTGATCTGAGGCTAAAGTCCAGGTAGATGGGGCTAGCATTGAAATGAATTAAAGGACACCCAGATGGTGTCACAGAGAGTTGCCTGATGGGTGGAAAACTCACACATCTGGTGTCAGAAGTGAATGTGGGAGTACAGCGCAAGTGAAGAAGAACACAGGGGGTGTTTTCCTCATAAATCTATTAAATTTTACATTTGTTGCTATTAGATCCCTCTAAACTCAAAGGGTTGCCTTTTAATCCTTAGTCTTTTACCTAATTTATATTTTTAGTCTGAAATCAATTTGATCCAAAATGCTGTCAACATTCTCATGCAAATCACTGAAAAACACACTGAATAAGACAAGGCTAACATGACTCTTCTTACAGACTAATAGCTACAGATTTAACAGAATTCTTTGGTAAGGCTATTAAACCCCCACACACTAGAATCCACCCCATGTTTACCCAACCTGCCAACATGAGAGGCTGACAAGTGCTTGACAAGACTGAAGAAATCCTCACATGCTGTGTTCATATGAACTGCACTGAGTATTCAAGGGCCCTGTCTGTGGGGGACGGTGAAAGCTGGCATCATCAGCCGGAACCCAGGGGGGGCTGAACAGGAGACAGATAACCCCAAGCTTCAGCTGAATTCGACTGTAACTATTGCAGAAGACATATGTATTAGTTAGATAGCCTGGGAACAGAACAATCTGTGCCTGCAGCATCTCCCTAAGTTTGCGAAACGTCCTTGAGCTGTATCTAACCCACCCTCATAAAATAAGCGTGGAGACCATGCTCAGGGCTCATTGTCTCTCCCTCAGAAGACAATGTCCCACCTGGTCCCCGCTTTTCCCTAAACTATCTGTGTTGTCTTTCTTCATCTCCCGTCGACCCCACTCAGGTATCCCGACTCGGTCGGTGCTGGTCATGGTACCTGTCAATCGGTACTCGTATGTGCTTCACCTCTGGGTAAGTTTTTTGTACTATTTCTCTAAATATTTCCACCCCTCTACCTTCTTGTTATGAATTCCTAGTAAGTATGTATTAGACCTCCTGGGAAAAATACCTCTAATTTTCCTTTCTCTCCAATTTCCATTTTATTATTCTTTTTGTCCTCAAGAGTTTCCCTCAACCATCGATTTTAATCTAATCTGTTGAAGATTATTCCCCCCACTTGTCATCCTATTTTAAATTTCTCCTTGTTCTTTGATTACTTCTTTGCATAACATCTGTTCTTATTCATATATGAAATATTTTCCTCTTATCTGATGATAACAATTACAGGTTTGTTTCTTTTTAAGTTCCCTTCTTCTCCCTGCATCGTCTGCTTCCTTCAAGTCCCTTTTTTGTTCACTTTGGCCAATCTCTGATTTTTACGCCTGGCAATCCTTGTTTTTCTGTGTAAAGCACTAAAGTTAGGAGCTTTGTGTGTGTCGACTGCAGTTATAGGATTGTCAGTTGTCTGATGCATTGAAGATGTCCAGGCAAGGACCTGGACATTGCACTAGAAAACTCCTCAAATGTCAGCATCTACGGGTTTTTTTCTTTTTCTTCTAATGTACTGCTTGAGAGTAGGGTGATGCTATGGACTGGATGTTTGTGATCCCTCCCCAAAATTCACATTGAAATCCTAATCGCCAGTGTGATGGTATTTGGAAGTAGGGACTTTGGGAAGTTATCAGGTCAGGAGGTTAGAGTTCTCATGAAGGCTGTCTGCTCTTCACTCTCTGCTGTGTGGGGATGCAGCAAGGTGGCTTCCACTCGCAAACCCGGAAGAGGATCCTCACCAGGAACCTACCTGGTTGGCATATTCATCTTGAATTTTCCAGCCTTCAGAACTGTGAGAAATAAGTTTCTGATGTTTAAGCCACCTACCTAGTCTATGGTATTTTTGTTATAGCTGTCCAAACTAACTAAGGCAGATGGTATGTAATGGTACTCTCTTCCTGATGGAAGCAAGCCATCAGGGAGAGAGGCTGGAAGTCTTCCGTTTAGTATGTTTCTTTTCAGTAGATCACCTCACCTGCCCCTGCCCCTGCCCCACATAGGCTTGTCTGATTCCATCTCTTTAAGGAGTCTCTACTCTCCTGCCAGGCTATGAGAGGGCAGCTGCTGCTTAGAAAAATTTGCAGAGACCTTCCTATTTTTCTGCCCTATTCCACAGGCCTGTCTTCAGAGTGAGGTGGTACCTTACAAAGAATCTACAGCAACAACTGCCTTGCTTCCTATTGGCTTCCCCCACTAAAGGATAAGGTTTTAGTGTTCTCTCTCTAAAGTTGTTGCCTTCATCCCTCTCTCAGGGTTCTAAAATATCGGCGACTCGTGCCTGCCATTGTTTCTTCTTCTATTGTATTTGACTTTGTGGATTCATGACCATTTTATTTCTTATTACAATTTAAGTGGGGTTTTAGGAGACAGCATATATTCAATCCATCATGTTTAACTAGAAGTCCTGTAGCATTTTAATAGATTCTTGGCTCTTAAAAGTAAATTTAAGTTAGATAACATAAGTAAGGAATTAAAAGTAAACACTGCAATATACTGTATTATATTTATTTATATACCAGAGTTTCACTTTAGCATCTCCCCAATGTCAGCATTGAACCTCCACTGCAGAAATGCCACAGCGTGTTGCAAAAAGCCCCTGCAAGGACCAATCACAACGCGCTATGCACCGAAATTCACAAGCAATGAGAAGACAAGCTGTGTAGCTGCACAGCAGCATATTCTTAGATAGCTATTGTAACAATCCTCCCATCAAGCTTTGAAGTAAATAAATCCCAAAACATTTATTTACATCCACAAACCATATGTTCATCAATTGCTATTTTTTACTTACCCTTGCCCATGAATTAAAATCTGAGTTTAGAATATTGTATTACCTTTGTATGATACGTTTCTAAAACATCTGCAATATTTTCTTTTGAAGGAGATTTCAGGGCTACCAAATCTTCTTCTAACATGCCCAACTAAAAGTCAAAAAAAAAAAAAAAAGGTAAGGACAGATTTGAAACACCATACTAACACAAAAACAATTTTTTAGAAATCTTACATTCTTTTTACACTTTTATATTCTTTTGTAAAATCCCTGTCTTAACATTATGATGCTTGCTCTCTTCAGCGGAGTTAAAGAAAGACATGTTCACTGAAGATGCTCATACACCATTCCCACACAGCAGATGTTGCCTTGCAAGGAATGAATAAAGGTGGGAAAATTAAAGAGGACTAGCAGAGACATTCACCTTTGTTTCCCTCTGGTTATTGAGCACTTGAAGTATGGTAATGCAACCAAAGGTCTGAATTATAATTATTTACCTAAAATTACCATGTGTGACTAATGACTACTATAATCACGTAGCTCTGTATCATAGCCACACTTAAATCTCCATTTATACCCCTCACATACCTATCCTATGCTCAGCCAAATGGGTCTTTTTACTGTTCCAAAACATAGCTAATGCTTTCCTGCCCTGTGTGCTTGCTCATTAAATGTTGCCTTTATCCAGAATGCCTTTTCCTGACCATACGCATCTTAAAACCCAGCTGAACTGCAACTCTGAGAAAACATCCAGTCCTTCAAGTAAGCCCTTCTTCCTTTCAATAACTGCTGAGTACTTGCTTTGTATTGTCTTTACACTTGCCACATTTCACTCTGTCCTATGAGACAGACGATTATTTACATTTTGAACCCACCTCTGTCCAGCCCCATCCCCAGTACGTATTGTGTATTACTCATTTCTGTTACCCTCCATAGACCCTGTGAATGGCAATCTACTCCCTGCAGATATTACGACTGGGCAAGCTAACAAAGAAGGAAAAGGTTGCCAATCAGCTTTCTCTGCCATCTTTAACTAAATTCCACTATAATCCAGAGTGT
The DNA here is from genome assembly GCA_004027475.1 of Anoura caudifer. Classification (NCBI taxonomy): domain Eukaryota; kingdom Metazoa; phylum Chordata; class Mammalia; order Chiroptera; family Phyllostomidae; genus Anoura; species Anoura caudifer. The sequence goes on from PVKU01004762.1 coordinate 47,226, forward strand.
CTCCTCGGAGTAGATAATGGAGTGTCCATGTTTATCTCCTGTTACAGTTCAAGAGAAGGATGAGATAGTCACCTATTCAATGTGACTGAGGGTGCCATAACATGGAGAAAGATCTGAAACTTCAAGCAAATGTGATGGAAGGCACTCATAACAAACAGTGCAGAGGGGATAATCTTCGACTTTGTCTCCTTCGTTCATTCTTACAGCATTCCTTCTGCTATCTCAAAACACCCCTCCCTTGGGGGCAGATATTCATCTGGAGATCTATATGCTTCCTGAAAAGCTGAGTTCACCCCACAGTTACAGGGATGGAGCACATTAGGTAGGATAAGCTAGTCAGTGTATTCTGCCCACCCACATGGTTCAAAAGGGTGATATAAACCAGTCCAATCAGAGTGAGCTAAGTCAGTTGAAGCAGAATAAATCCCAAACAACTTTGTGGGAATTCTGAGACAAAGTCACCCGGAAGTGGGTTTTCTGTCACATTTAACACAAGTAGTTTCAACTACTGTGATAAAACTGGTGCCCCCATTTTGGAAATGGGAAAACGCAGGGCTGAAGAGGTTAAATGCAATCTAGGTTTTAAATCCAGGCTGGCTGGCTACATATTCTTCGCCACTGTAGTAAGAAAATTGGAACAGTTTAAAAAAAAAAAAAAAGTAACACTGTCCCTTGCAACAGATATCCTTTAGGAAAGTTTTTAAGACCATATTTTACAAATGCACCAGGGAGACTAAAAACCAAAAGAAACTTTCAAAAATGTTTTTATGAAATAAAAGCCTAGCCCTGGCTGGTGACTCCATGGACTGAGGGCCAGCTTACAGCAAACCAAAAGGTTGCTGGTTCGATTTCCAGTCAGAGCACATGCCCAGGTTGCTAGCCAAGTCCCCAGCTGGGACGAGTGAGAGGCAACTGATTGATATTTCTCTCACACACTTTTGTTTACCTCTCTTTCTACCTCCCTTTCCTTCTCTCTAAAAATAAATAAATTAAAAATCTTTAAAAAAGTAAAAGCCTATCTTTTATATATAACTTTAGATTTTATATATTAGACTTCCTTAAAGTATACATTTTTTTACAGAATGTAATTATTCATTAAAAAACATTCACTGAAGGCACCAAACAAAACAGTTCTGAATCTAGATAAAATCATCTCCATTTTGTATATGAAAAAAATGAAGCTTTGGTTGGTGTAGCTCAGTGGATTGAGCACCAGCCTGCGAACCAAGAGGTCGCTGGTTCAATTTCTAGTCAGGGCACATGCCTGGGTTGTGGGCCAGGCTCCCAGTAGGGGGTGCTCGAGAGGCAACCACACACTGATGTTTCTTTCCCTCTCTTTCTCCCTCCCTTACCTTCTGTCTTATAAAAATATATATTTTAAAAAAATAAAAGAAAATGAAGACTGGAGAGCTTAAGAACCTTCCCTAAGCTCACAGAGCTTTAAGCAGCAGATCCAAGATTCAGACTCTTATCCACCAAAGGCCTATGATCTCAACCACTCATGCTGCCCCCCCATGTAATAAGAGTTATTCCAACAATACCAAATGCAACCATCCACGTAATTACCTTTTCAGAATCTACAAAGTGTGTAGCAATCCCTGCTCTGTATACATCTCTTCCTTTCAGCCTGAATCCTGTTAATGCAAGTAAGTAACCAAGTTTTCCTTGAAGTCTTGGCAAAAAATAACCTCCACCGACATCAGGGAATAGTCCTGTAATTAAATAACAAAAAGAGATAGCAATGATTCAACTGAAGGACATGAACATAACTTTCTTTACTTTAGATCAGATTGGTATCGAATGATACCTAGATATGAGGAAACTACGTGAGGCTAAGGCAAGAACTATAAAAAACGGTTACAGACAAGAGTACTAGGATCCCACATAAAGCTGGGAATGGTCCCTGTTCCCACCAGTCAGATTAGAAAAAGTAATGATTCATGGAGCACTGAATACAAAATGAAAAATAATTTGCACTAGCCTGATTCTCACACAAGATTCTATCAATTTCTTCAACAACAATATAATCTGAAATGTATCAAAATAAGATGATTTAAAAGTAATTATGAAAAATTTTGGTGTTTTTTGATACCTATTGCAGTTTCTGGCATTGCAAAAAGAGACTTTTCAGTAGCCACCCGGAAGTGCCCATGAATTGAGACTCCAACTCCCTAGGGAAATAAGACAAAAAATGTTTTAAAATACTATAAAAAATAAAAACACACTCACAATATTATGAACCAAGTAAATTATATTCCACAGGAATTTCTTTTAGGAGATAGACTGAAGAGAAACCCTAAACCACACAATTTCAGAAAATCTTACTAGGCAAAAAATATGTGGGTATCCCTGGTACCTGGAATAGACCTGTTTTAGCTAAGATGTTTTCACTCAGTATTTTTGTGTTATGCTTCATGTCCTCTTCCCCAGGTCCCTCTCATTACAAACCGGATGCAAGATCAGAGAATACTGACTTCTCAGAACTACTGAGTGTTGTTAGCGGAACCAATCTTCAAAGAAACACAACCAAGCTATTCTGGAAAATTCCAGTAGCTTTAAGTAGAATACTAACACATTTATTCATATATTTTATCAAATACAATTAGCAACATCATTTTTTTCAGATACAATGGGGCCAACTATATAACTCTTTAAAAATGGTTACTAAAACACAAGTTTCAGAAATAAAATGAATGGCTGAAAATTCTCTGTCTCTGATTTGTTGAATGTCACTGAAAAGGACAAACTTGATCATCTCTGAATAAAAACATATTTGAGTGAACATATTTGAATAAACAGACATTTGAATAAAATAAGAGGTATGCAAATAACAAAGTATCCAAATTTATGTCACATTATAACATATATTTCCTATGTTCTTTTCACACTGTTCAAAACTTCTATTAGATTCAGTTCTCACCCTTAACCCTTTCTACCCAGTTACACAGTTAAATTAGTTAAAACATAAAATATTTGAAAACATGTCCAGCTTTAAGAGTTCTTTAAGAATGAGCTCAACAGAAAGGGAAATAAAGGGTTCTCAGGTCTTCAAGTCCCTCTCAAATGGTTCAGGCAAAAAGTATTCATAGACAGATGTGGGAGAGAGGAAGAGAGAAAAAACAAACGTGGAAAATGAGAACAAGGAATGTGGATGAAAGATGCGCAGGAGTTTTTACACTATTCTTGCATCTTTTCTGAAAGTCTGAAATTGTTTAGACAATAAAAAAGTTTTTAAAAATTAAAAATAAATGTCCCAAAGTGAATAGAGCCTACAACCACAGTTGAGAAAACAACCTCAGAAAAGTATTCAATGGGGTGATGTGATAAATGCTGACACAGAGTCATGGATTTCAATTCGAATCAGAGAGAATGCGTAAGCTCCTGCTCAGAACAAACACTGCATCGGTATCAGAGAGTATGCGAGAGACTTTCCTCACCATCATTTACAATCATAAATGGTGCGTTATTTTACTAAGCTATAAAATTAAATGTCACAAGTTTCATAACATATCTGGAATGCTAGCAGTCTAGTCAGCAGGCTCCACAGTAAAAACAAGTAACTTTACTACACATCACACATTAATGTTAATAAGCTAATACTTCACGTAATAATATTAATATATTAATTATGTAAATATTAATGTATTTGCATAGACTAATATACAGAGATCAGCAGGAAATACATTTTCTATCCCACATTAAATGCCTATACCAAGGTCTATCCGGAAAAAGGCCAGCCATTGTTAATATAACGAGGACAGTTTGCATGACATTGATGTAACCTGGTAGCCAAGGAGAGTGGACTGGAACGCACATGTTTAAACAATGACGACTTCACTGTACTAGTCAGTGGGGGCAGTAGACACTGCTGAGTGAGCATGTGTACTCTGTGGCCATCACATTCAAAATGTGCAAATGGAACAATAAATCTGCATCAAATTTTGCCTTAGGCTTCAACATTCCTCCACAGAAAGTATTCAGAAGATTCCAAAGGCTTTCAGGGATGATGCAATGAGTACAGTGCAAATAAATGTGTGGCACAAATGCTTCAAAGAGGTCAAGAATCTCTTAAAAGTGATCCATGTTCTGGAAGGCCTGCAACAAGCAAAACACCTGAGAATGTTGAATGTGTACAGGCTGTAATCAACGAAGACTGGCGACTGACAGTGCAGACTAGAAGCTGGTCTGGGGATTCCAAAAATACTGTGTCCAAGATTTTGACGCAGGATCTTGACATGAAACGTGTTGGGGCAAAATTTGTTCCATGGCTTCTGCTACCAAAGCAGAAGGAACATCATGCTACAGTTGTTCATGACTTGATTTAAATCTGCTACCAATGAACCACATTTCCACAAGGTCATAACTGGAGATGAATCATGGGTCTACAGCTGGAAACAAAGGCCCAGTCATCCCAATCATCCCAATGGAAGTTGCCTGGTTCTCTATGCCTGAAGGAAGAAGGCTCGGCAAAGTTGCAGCAAGATCGAGACCATGTTAACTGTGTGTTTTGATTGGGAAGGTGTTGTCCATCACTAGTATGTTCCTCCAAGCCAAAGAATTAGTAAGGAGTACTACCTCAATGTTCTTCATCATTTGAGAGATGCAATATGACAAAAATGGTTGGTCACAGCTATGGAGAACTGGTGATTGGCAGCTTCATCACAACAATGTGCCTGCTCATGCATTACATCTTATGCAGAGTTTTTGGCAAAACATCAAATCGCCCAGGTGACTCAACCTCCCCACAGCCCAAATTTGGCACCCCATGATTTCTGGCTTTTCCCAAAACCAAAATCACCTTTGAAATGAAAGAGATTTCAGTCCCTCAATGAGATTCAGGAAAATATAATGGGGCAGTTGATGGTGATTCCAAGAAAGGATTTTGCAGATGTTTTTAACAGTGGAAAAGATGCTGGGAGAACTGTGTGAGGTCCCAAGGTAATTACTTTGAAGGGAACTGGAGTGTCATTGTCCTATGCACAATGTTTCTTGTATCTTGTATCTTCTTCAATAAATGTCTCTATTTTTCATATTACATAAATACTTTCTGGGCAGGCTTCATGATTCATATTATTTTTGGACAAAAATTATATTCAACAGAAACAAATAAGCGAGGCAGAAATACTTATTTATAACTGTCTATCATTCTTGAAGGTATCATTTTACTTTAAACAAAAGAGCCAGGAAGATATTTGAAAGTTCTTAAGAGAATAAATCTTAATTTTCATTATAAGGAAAAAAAATTGTTAACTATGTGTGGTGATGGATGTTAACTAAGCTTACTGTGGTAATCAGTCCACAACATACACATATATCAAATCATTATGTTTTATACTTAAAACTAATACAATGTTATATGTCAATTATATCTCAATTTTTAAAAAGCAAGGGAGTAAAAATCTGAATTTCACTGTCCAATCTAGAAACCTGGAAATAATCCTCGCCTCCTTCTCCCCTTTATCCCTCATATTCAATCCATCATCAAATCCCACTTAGTCTACTCCTAAATATCTCCCTCAAATCTGTCTCGTTTCCTGCCCCTTCATTATCTCCAACCCAACATGGTGCAGATGGAATGGAGGCAGGGTGAGAAGGCACGAGGGAGAGCAGGGGTCCTGCCACTTTGCCAAGAACCTAGGGTGTTTTTATCGTTAAAAACAAAATGAACCAGAATCCTGACTATAGAAAATGGCCTGTCTATAGAAAATGGCCAAGGAAAAAGTAAAAGAACTTCTATAGATCTGATAACCTGTAAGTCAAAAAGTTGCCAAGACTACCCATCACCCTAGAAAGTCAAAGTTCTATTTCCCAGAATTCAATACCTTATAAGAGCGATTACCAATCGGTATGCCACAAGAATTTTTAAAACATGCAATGCTTGACTATTTAGTCAGGGGCACTGACCTCTTTTTGCTTAGATTGTCAAATAAAAAAATGACAAGAACTAACACAACAATAGCCACCCAATGTGAACAAGTCAAAATTATACCTATTTTTAAGTCAAAATAATGTTTTTGGGTATGCCATAGATTTTTAGTAATCAGTTTATGTGTGCATGAGAAGAATAAGGTTGAAAATCGCTGCTTTATAATGAAGGTGGGGGCTGGAGGGTGGCCGCAGGCAATGAAGCCAATTTCCTGTTAAATAAATAGAAGCACTTCCCAATTCTGTATTTAGATATCTCTGGGCTAAAAGTGTGTGTGTGCGGGGGGGGAGTGGGGGGAGTAAAGGAAAATGAAGAATAAAGGGCTCTACCTAATAAGAAAGAGCAGGGTGAGATGGAATTGAACACCACAGGAACATCTGTCAAAGATAATTCATTGCATTTTGAAAAATATAACATCATGCTTACTATGAAAAAGGTTCACTGTGAAAATAAATGACCCCAAAAATTTACTACAAGAAATCCTACAACTAAAAGCAATCCTAACTCTCCCCTGATATGGCAGGAGGAAATCTAATTAGAGAGAATCACACGGAAGAAAGGGAGACCTATCCCTCTCTATCAAGAAAAAGAAGGCATCCATCCACAGTTGGAGAAAGTGCAACAATGAACCATAAAAACGAATGGGTATAACCACATTCTCCATACACTTAGAAATCCAAGGGAAACTTCCTCTGTATTTCTCTTTTCACAGTTCCTATTCTGTTACTAATATTTCAGTCCTAACAGAGACTATTTTTCATATCCTCCTTTGTCTGATTATTCCTCCTTTTGTCGAAGAAATAATAAATAGAGCCACTTTAAAATGGAGCTGCAGCTGCCATGCCAGAGGAACTGCCTTGCACCTCTTATGCCTCAAACTTTGGAACATTAAAACAGCAAAATAACTTTGGATTGGGCCTAAAGCAAAATGTGTTTGTAAAGGTAACAAGAGAGCAGATATTACAACCACCAGACCGATGACTATAGGTTTGAAAATTTTTTAATTGTTTAGAATTAGCATCACTGTGTTATGTTTTGGGCACCAATAGAAATGCCTTCCTTCTTTTGATGTAATTGTTCCCCTTCCCTTTCTCATAAATAACCATTACCTTCACTTCCTACTCAGAACATTATTTGGGCTTCTATCTGAATCAATGCTTCCTGAATAGCTATTCTTATTCTTTTTTTTAATCTCAAATAAACACCTGTCGCCTCTCACTTTGAAAGGCCTTTTCATTTTGTGATTGCACTGCAGTACCTTTCTCTAGTCTCTGGTCACCCTTTATCACTGCACATCAACTTCCAGTCTAGTTTCATCACACTTATGACTGGCAGCTTCTGCCCTAAACCTGCAAAGGATCACAGAGCTCACCTCATGTATGACATATTCCTGTATCTGAAATCAGATCACCTTGATCTACACAACCGGGCTTAGCAACAATACTGTCTATCAACAGACACCCACACTACAAGAAAAGAAAATGATAGGCTAATGTTTCTGATGAACACAGATGAGAAAATCCTCAACAAATTATTAGCAAACCACATTCAACAATACATTAAAAGCACCACACACCATGATCAAGTGGAACTTATTCCTGTGATGCCAGGATGATTCAAAACATGCAAATCATGGAAAACAGTATGGAATTTCCTCAAAAAACTAAAAATAGAACTGCCTTTTGACCCAGCAATTCCACTGCTAGTATTATATCCTAAGAACCCTGAAACACCAATCCAAAAAACCTATGTACCCCAATGTTCATAGCAGCACAATTTACAATAGCCAAGTGCTGGAAGCAACCTAAGTGCCCATCAGTAAATGAATGGATAAAAAAACTATGGTACATTTACACAATGGAATTCTATGCAGCAGAAAGAAAGAAGGCGCTCCTACCCTTTGTAACAGCATGGATGGAACTGGAAAGCATTATGCTAAGTGAAATAAGCCAGGCGGTGAAAGACAAATACCATATGGTCTCACTTTTAACAGGAACCTAATCAAGAAAACAAACAAGCAAGCAAAATATAACCAAAGTCACTGAAATTGAGAATAGGCTGACAGTGACCAGAGGGGAGAGGGGAGGGGATTACAGGGGAAAAGGGTGAAGGGTTTGCAGGAACAATTATAATGGACACATGGACAATAACAAGCTGGGGTGGAAACATGGGAGGGAGGTGGGAAGGGTTGGGATGGTGGGGAGGAGTAGGGGGAAAAGGCAGAAAACGGTACTTGAACAATAATAAAATAAGGTTAAAAAGAATAAAAAATATGAAATCAATGTGATAATGTGACTACATTAACAAAATGAAGAATAAAAATCATATAATAATTTCAATAGATGCACAAAAAGCATTTGACAAAATCCACTATCCTTTTATGATAAAAACACTAAATGAATCTGTTATACAGTCATGGACCCCATTACTATGTTTCTGCCAATGACAGGCCTCATATACCACAGTGGTTCCATAAGGTTAAAATGGAGCTGAAAACTTCCTGTCATCTAGTGACATTGTAGCACAACACATTACTCATGCATCTGTGGTGATGGGATAAACAAACCTACAGTTGCATGAAAATATAGCACACACTACTAGGTACAGTACATAACACTTGATAAAGGTGATAAATGACTTGATAAAAGTCAACAGTTGATAAAACACTTAATAATTTAATGCATTTCTAATACAACTCACATATTAATGATTAGAATAAAAGAGTCTACTTACCCCACCCATTGTAATTCCATGAATAAGTGCAACATATGGTTTCTGGCAAGAACCTAAAAGAAACAGAGCTGTAATTAGTTGCAATGTTTAATAATTATTCTTCTTTTTTGTTCTTCAAAAATTACAGGTCACATGAACTCTGAGTATTTTCCCTGGGAAATTTTTTTAAGATTATTTATTTATTTATTTTTAGAGAAAGGGGATTGGAGAGAGAAAGAGAGAGAAACATCAACATGTGGTTGCCTCTCACGTGGCCCCCACTGGGGAGCTGGCCTGCAACCCACACATGTGCCCTGATGGGAAATCAAACCAGCAACCCTTTGGTTCGCAGCCTGTACTCAATCCACTGATCTACACCAGCCAGGGCATCCCACAGAAATTTTTGCAAGAGATATCAATGTAAACTAAATGTATGGCTTATAAAATGTTCTTTTAAAAATGTCAGTCCATAAACAATCCTGATCATCTGTTCATTATCATTTAACAACAACACTTCCATGAAACAAATGAAAGCCTTGTTTAATTCAGCTGTAGAGAAATATAGTTAATGACTCTGTAAGCCACTGACGTTTATATACACAGTTGTATTTTAAGGAACATAATTTGTTTTCTAAACTTCTGAAGTAGTAGCTGGGTTCAAAGAGAAGTGTAGCCTAAAGGAAAAAGCATGGACTGGAAGTCAGAAGCCCCAGACTGTAGTCTCAGCTTTGTCATTAACTAGCACTTCAACTATATGCAATAAACATACTGACACTAGGCATAAATATACATACATGTGTGCATAAACACACACAAGTTATATGTATGTTATATAAAGTGCAGAGCATATACATAATACATAGATAAGTTTCTTCATCTATTACATGACAATATATGGCCTCAGAAGTCCCTTCCAGCTCAAGAATTCTATAAACTTTTACTCTGTCCCTTTCCCTTCTTACCCCTGCTGAGAGAGGGAATTGCTCACAACATAACAAAAATGTAAAGAGTTGAGCTTCTGTTAGTTTGTTGCCAATATTACTTTCTTCCAAAGACAAATATAAAACTGCAGTTTTGATCCATCTAGTACTTCTATAAATATTTTCAATTTACTAAATAGGCTACCAATGCACATATCTAACTTCATATTCACAAGGACATCCATAGCCTTCAATTTTGAACTATAGTTCCCTAGAAACTGGGGAAAGAAATTTTTTTCTTTAATTAAAATTTTTTTTATTGATTGACTTTTTAGAAAGAGAGAGTGAAACAACGATTGGTTGTTTCACTTATTTTATGCATGCATTTATTGTTTCTTGTATATTCCCTGACCAAGATCAAAACTGCAAACTTGGTGTACTGGGAACGATGCTCTAACCAACTAAACCACCTGGCCAGGGTGGAAAGAATTTCCCTATTAATCACAGATACATATATTTCAGATATAAAAAAGCAGAATAATTGATGCAAGACATGAAGCCAGAATTTGTCAAGTTTCTTACTGACTAAACTGTCATTATGATGTACAAAAATATACTTGTTTTTCGGACTGTAAGACACATGCCCCTGCCCCCAAATTTGGGAGGAAAATGCAGCAGCGACCCTGCTCCTTCCTCCTGTGATCTCATTCCACTGCCGCCTGCCCCCCGCAGCAAGCTAGGTAAGCTACATTCGGAGTATAAGATGCACCCCTGTTTTCCTCCCAAACTCGGGGCGGGGGGGAAATGTGCATCTTTTACTCTGAAAAATACAGTACCTTGAAGGCTTTCTCTCTGTACATTAACATTATATCAAACTCTCTTTTCAAACTACTTAGAGCTGTTTTTTCCATCTCCTTTTGTTTAGTACAGATCTACACTGTCAAAAATAGTAACCTCTAGCTAAAATTAGCTATTTTTATTTAATTACTTATGATTAAATAAAATTTAAACTTCAGTTTCTTGATCATACTTGCCTCCTGTCAAATGCTCATTAGCCACATGTGGCTAGTGGATGTCATATTGCATAGCGCACACAAAGAATATTTTATCACTGCAGAAAGTCCTAATGGACAGTACCGGTACACATTTATAGAATGAAGGAAACATTCTAAGTAAATTTGATAAATACAATTTAGACTTAAAGAACTGAGAAATGTCCATTCAATTAGGCCACAAGCAAAAATGGGAAACACCTCTTTCTCCCACTCCTACTCCAAAGACATAAAAATTCTAGAAAAAATAACGTATATCCAAGTTCAAAGCAAAACAAGGGAAATCCCTACATGCCATAAATAAGTAAGAAACTTAGATCAATAGCTGAGTAGAATCTATAACCAAAGATTATAAGCATATTGATTTTTCAGCTGGGAATAAATTTTGGGCCACATACCTTATGCAATGAGCTACCCACACAAAGCTTCATGTTAGGAAAAGCTATTCAATACATAAAACATGACTAGAAAAACTCAAGTTTGTGCAGGAGAAGAGAGAAAAGTCAGAGAAAGTAGATGCTCAAGAACTAGATAATAACCAGCTCTACCAGTGCATCTGAACTAACAAAACAAAACATCCCTAGCAAATGTGGAATCAAAGTAACACCCATAACCTAGTAAAAAATTGTCTACAAAAAGATTACACTAAAGAATGAAATTCTAAATGCTTTCACATAGACATCAAAAATAAGATAACACTACAATTATTGAACATTATAAAAGAAGTCCTAGTCAAAATACTGCATGAAAAATCATAAACATAAAATTGGAAAGATGAGAAAAAATTATGTGCAGGTGGTAGAACTGCCTAGAAGAAAAGCCAAATCTACAGAAATACTAGATTTAATAAATTTCAGCAGGGTTACTGAATATAAGAACAAAATATTAAAATCAAAAGCATTTCTATATGTCATACATAGTCAATTAGTAAATGTAACGGGAATATCACCATTAAATTAAGTAACAAAAAATAAGCTACTACGAATAAAACTCTTTTAAAAAGGAAGATCTTCATGGAGAAAATAACAAAACATTATGAAAGGACATGAAAGTAAACCTGATGAAAATGTTCTAAAACTGGCTTATGGTGATGGCTGCACAAGTTTACTAAAAATTATTGAATTTTACACTTAAAATGGTTGGATTTTATAGCATGTAAGTTATAATTCATAATTTTAAGTCTTCTACATGAATAAGCAGAGATATGCCACATTCATGGATGAAGGGATTCAATATAAGAAATGTTAATCTCCCCAAAATTAATTGAAAATTCATTATCATTTCAATCAAAATCTCAATAGAATCTTTTGGGGAATCCAGCAAAATAATTCTAGAATTCATATGGAAGTTCTAAAGTGCAAGAGCAACCAAGATAATCCTAAAAGAAAACAAGGACAAATTGTCCTAGCACATAGAGACATATATTAAAGCTGTAATAATTTTGACCCTGTGGTTTCCACTAAAGTACAAACAAATAGATCAATGAAAAAGCAGCCCAGACACAGACCTGGTCATATATAAGAACTCAATATATGACAGAGGCATTGTGAGGGGGCTCTGGCTGCCACAGATGAGAATAAGCCTACCAAGACATGATCTGCTTGGGGAGGAAAGGTGGCTGATCTCTCAAAGGAAAAGGGTCAGGAACCTGTTCCTCAGTGGGCTTTTACTGGGTTCAATTTGCACAGGAGTACAGGTAAAGTTCATTAATCATTTCCAGGCAGTAAGGATCAAACAATAGATAGCATACAAAGAACTACCAGGGCTTATTCTGAGTCAGGGTCAGTTAGCTAAAGGGCTATAAAACTTTGGGAAACAAACTCATTTCATGCTCAGACCCTTATCAGATAATTGAGAACATTCTTAGCAAAGCAAGTTTCACAGGATTTTATGCATTCCTTCTTAAGCCTGATCACCCCAGGGGAAACCTGCCCTTCCCAGCACAGGGCTGCACCGCCCTCTGTCATTGTTTCAGGCTTAAGTCAGGCAGGGGAAGTAAGGCAGCCAAGAGATTAGAAGACTTCTTGCAGACAGAATGAGGACTCAGGCTATGTCAAAGCCGAGGGGCAAGGGTCCATCACCCCCTTTTTCTATAGCCCCCCAAGTCCTTCCCTGGGGGCCCTTGTGATCATGCCTATCTTAGGTCATCCCTCCCTTGAGGAATCTTACCCATCATTGGCTAACTGATCAAGCAATGGGGGCCAAGCAGGGTGAAGTAAAAGGGGGCAGAGGCGGTGCCCCTGCCAGGGAGATAAGCTTTGTCTCCTTAGTGGCTTAGGGTCCCAAAGTCCCTCACTCAGCTTTAGTGATGGGGGGATTACAGCTTCTGAAACCAGGCAGGGTGGTTCCCAACAAGGCATCATTAAAATCAGTAAGGAAGGCATATGCTTTTTAATAAAAGATATGGAAACATCTGGCTTTCTAGCTGGAATATAAAAGTTAGATGTCATGTGCAAAAATATTTCAAGTACGTTAAAGACTTGTAGTATAATGAAACAAAATAATGAAACTATTAGAAGAAAATATGAGAGAACATCTTAACAACTTCAGTAATAAGTGCTTTTTTTAATGTAAAAAGCAGAAATCCCAAAGGGAAAAAATGGGTACATTTCATCCCATCAAATATTGATAAAAACTTATATATACCAAAAGGTAACTTAAAGCAACAGACTCAGAGAAATGGACTTATAATAGATATAATCCACAAAAGTGAAGAATCCAGAATACTTAAGGACCTACAAAGTCAGAAAGACAAAAAATCCAAAAGAAAGATGAATAAGGAATAAAACTAAAGATAAAATCTAAATGCTTAATTAACATAACGTTCCACCTAGTCATTGTTCAGTGAAATACAAATTAAAGGCACAATAAAATACTAAAACTGCAAGTTTAACCACAAAAAAATGAAAAGGATGCATAGAAAATAAAGCCTCGGAGTTCAGTGAAGAGTAGGGAAACAAACTGAAGATGCATGAACTCTAAGATTCATTCATTCCGCTTCCATTATTAAGAAACCTTTGCACATGGGCATGAAGAGGGCATATCTAAAGATACAACAATCTTTACTGGTAAAAAATTTGAAATCTAATTATCCATTATCTCAGAATAAATGATGTGGGATATATTCATAATACTGAATACTAAAGAACAGATACATTCCATGTTATTAAAAATTTAAGAAATGATATATAGTTAGTATTTATGTAAATTTCAAAAACAAAGTAATACTATTTTTGCTCATAAATATGTACTAAAAATATAGAGTATAATCTAACAGGATAAACTACAAATTAATGACAATGGTTGCTCCTGAGGAGGGATAATGGTTGTTTCTGGGGAGAGAAAGAAATAGCACTGAGGAAAGCAACAAAGTAACCTCAACTATAATTTTAAAACTTGTAGACTTACCTTTCTTTTATATAAATTATAAAACTTCAAGCAAAAATAAAATACTGATGTTTGTTCATTCTGTGCTGGTGGGTACACAAGTACTTATTGTATTATGACCTGTAATTTAACATTTGAAACATATACTTGGTAAAACTACTGTTTCACTTCCAATCAAATCTGGAACATCAACTATAAAGAAATTTTCATCCCAAAATTCTGCAAGTATTAGAAAATATTAGAAAAAGTATTAGAAAATACTTGCAGAATTTTACAAAGAAAACTGGGACCCAAGTTTTCTTCCCCCAAGAAAGCCAGTCACAAGATCAGAATCACATTTTCATACTGACTAAATGACAAATAGTTCATAAGTATAGCCTACTAATATTAATAGTATTAAAGTGTGAACTGTTTTGGAATAAGCAATCAGAACAGCCTAGTCAAATTTATTTATACCCAAAACATATTATATAAAACATTAAATAAGAGTGTCTACTGATTGTATTTGTAATAATTCATACTGTGGCTGCTTTTCTTGATTCCATTTTCAAAGCTCTCAACAGATCACACATACCAATGGCATTGTTCAGCATGTATTCTTCTCTGAAGAAATTCTGAGTTATCTCCTGGTTTCCCTTTACAATTTCTGAGATTGTTAGCAAAAAGAAAAAAAAGAAAGGATTACAATTTTTTTAAAAAAAGTGTTTTCCAGTCAATTATAGTCAAATAAATAAATTTAAAATATTATAATAGTACCCAGAGAAACTCTAGAATGATGTTAATGTCTTGAAGTTGCCCATGCCACAGACATATTATAATTAGCCCCAGATTCACATTCCAATGTCAAAACTTCAAGGCAAAAATTCTTAAGAACTTCTTACAAGTTGTTACACTTAAATTAGGAGTTATATATTGCTACAAAATGCATTTTCTTTTAACTGTTTTCTGTAGCACCTGGATAAACATTTGCTGGATATACATTTTCTTTGGTAATATATCTTAATACAAAGTATACATACACAGAGAAATATATGTATTCCAGGTAGCTAAATATTTGTCACATCCATTTCACCATGACACATTTACTGAGCATCTACTAAGTATCATACTCCGTTTTAGATGCTGTAGATAACAAGATAGCAATATAAAATGGCTGCCTTGAAGTTCAGACTAATGAGAAAGAAGATTACTAAAATAAAGTCTTAGTGCTATCCTCACTATAAGGCTGGGGACTGTGGAAATGGGCACAGAAGTTTTTTTTTAATCGATTTTATTTTAATTGTTGTTGAAGGGAGAAGTTAATTAAAAGAAGTCTTCCCATGCAACTTGCAGCCCCAGCATTGTGATTAGTGATGATGAACCAAGTTATGACCTAAATTTATTCTGTATATCTAATCATTACGCTATGGATTTGGAAATGGTATTTATTCTTCATGGACTGATTATTGACAGGACCAAACAGCTTGCCCATCTCCTTCATCTCCTTCACATTCCTCCATCACATGAAGGAGATGGGAGGCCATCATACTGTAGCCCTCTGCGCGCTCAAGGTGGGGCTGTAAATTCTTTGCTGATCTACTGGATTACATCAAAGCACTAAACAGAAATAGTGATAGATCCATTCCTATGACTGTAGATTTTATCAGACTGGAGAGCTACTGTAATGACCAATCACCAGGGGACATAAAAGTAATTGGTGGAGATGATCTCTCAACTTTAACTAGAAAGAATGTCATGACTGTTCAAGATATAATTGACACTGGCAAAACAACGCAAACTTTGCTTTCCTTGGTCAAGCAGCATAATCCAAAGATGGTCAAGATCGCAAGCTTGTTGGTAAAAAGGATCCCTTGAAGTGTTGGATACAGACCAAGCTTTGTTGGATTTGAAATTCCAGACAAGTTTATTGTAGGATATGCCCTCAACTATAATGATTACTTCATGGATCTGAATCATACTAATGTTATTAGTGAAAATGGAAAAGCAAAATACAAAACCTAAGATGAGAGTTCAAGTTCAGTTTGGCAAAGTCTGGAATCCTACTGAAATCACCAGCTATCAAATGTTCTAGTTCTGTGGCCAGTTGCTTAGTAGAGCTTATTGCATGTTATCTTCTCAGAATTTTATCTGTTTTGTATTTTAGGAAAGTACAGAGTGATTGAATATTGTTAATTATACCACTGTGTGTTTAAGAAAAGTAAAAAACAGCCAGGTTTTGTATCAATGACAGCATCTAAGAGATATTATTGTATCAGATAAACATATGTCCTGGAATTATTTCAGTTGTGTTTCAGTATTAACTGCACTCTTCCACTTATTCAGATTATTTTCAGTGACTCTTTGTCAACAGTTCCTTTTAAATACAAATCAATTAATTCAAAAAAAAAAAAAACTTTTAAAAAAAGAAGCCTTCCCAGAAGGCATAGTCTGATTCAAATTTGAACAATAGATAGATATTTCCTAGAAAATAATAGGGGCAAAGATTTGAGTAGAGAAAGGAGTACCTACACAGGCACATAGGCAAGAAGGAGTAAAATCAAGGAGAATGGTAAAAGGTGAGGCTAGAGAGGTATAATAACATGAAGGAAATATATCTTCTCAAAAATATTGCTACAGCATACTACTTACTTACTGCCTGACTTAATTAAAAGGCGCTCAGTAAATATCTGAATTAGAAATACTATCAAAATGGTTTCATTTCTATTGCAATTGCCTATTACTGAAAGTTCACATCTACTTTATTCTTACAGCAGTCCATCTCAATACTATCAGACCATTCTCTTCCATATACACACTACAAACTCGTATGCCTTTTCTTACCTTTTAGAAGAGAATTATCTATTAAGATATAAATTAAATGTATAATATATGCATGTTTCTTTTATGAGAAAGCATTACACAAAAATTGTTGACTATTTATAGAGTTTTAGACTAACTCTAGCACTCTGATATTATCTTCCTTTAAAATCTTCCAAATGTTGACTTCTTTTCCTGGTTTTTAAAAGAAAGATTTAACATCTTTTGTCATTCTGAAGCTCTCCTTGACATTTGTCCCTCGCCCAAAAAAACCTTCTCCTTTACTGTCTTTTATGCAGTCCTAATCACTGCTTCCCAATTCTAAAAAGAAAGGAGTATAAATTGTATTGTATGTTGAAACTTTTACCTAAAAAACTTCTTAAATTTCCTCTTAATCTTCTTCTAGTCAATTGGTTTCATATAAAGTAAAATTAAATGATGTTCATAATATCATTTAACATTTTTTTGAGTGTCCACTTATCATCTTGAACTATGATCTTTAAAGAAACTAAGTTTCCTGGAACTGAAGTCCACTGCTTTATTTCATGTAAACTAGAATAATTCTAGAATTTGTGACTGTATTTCCAAACATCAATATGAAGTTAGGCCTTTCTGCAAAAATAGCTCAGTCAGAAGAAGCTAAAATCAATACCTAAAGCTCTACCCATCCTTAAATTGACAAGATCATAAGCTCAGCTCCAAAGGAAAGGTTAATTCCAGGCTGAAAAACAATGTTTTAAAAATATTCATTTTGTGGGCAAATAAGTTTCAAAAGCAATTCCGTTAACAAATCAATGTAAGCTATCAAAAAATTTTAAACTACAGTTTTAAGACTTAATTTTTTCTTTCAACTTATTAAGATATTTGAAGTTATGCCCTGAATCAATCTTGTTTCTGCGTATTCCAAATATAATGCTTTACAAAAACTTACAAATTTAGTAACTAGATCAACCTAAACATGAATGCCTTAACACAATACAAAACCCAAATATACAAAATAAAAATACAAGAAAAAACCATCCTTGGACCCTACCAACTCCGTAAGAAACAAAATTCAAAATGTAAGAGCAGTTTTTAGTATATATAAAATATTGACAACCAGCTGTGATAACAATAAGTACATGACGTTGGTCCTGAGAACAAACATTTCATCTCTTTTGTCTTTAACAGTTAAAAGTGTAAGACAAATTGACCTAAACAATGAGAAAGATAAGGGGAATTAATCTTATTTATATCATATTTATTTAAACATACATAATATATTAAAATATACAGGAAAACACTATAATTAAGTACATTCTGGCTTTCGAATCATGAACAGTAGGGAAGTACAGGCAAAGTCATGGAAATATGTGAGAGCACGTCATGCCTGGAGAGTGGCAAGTCACTCAACCTGGCCAGATTGTCAGAGTACGTGACACACTGAACTGCTTAATATCTGCTATTCTAAAATAGAAAGTGGACTCGCATACCGTAACTGGACATTTTGCATGGGATGACTCAGAAAGAGACAAGATATCTGAAGGGCATGTGTATAGTATTATTTTATTTTTTAAATCATTTTTTATTTTCCAATTACAGTTGACATACAATATTATATTAGTTTCAGTTGTACACCTCAGTGATTACACGCTGTAAGTGATCATCCTGATAAACCTCGCACCTATCTGACATCTCACAAAGCATTTAGATATTACTGAGTATAGTCCCTATGCTGCCCTTTGCAGCGCCATGACTGTTCTGTGACTACCAATTTGTGTGTCTTAATCCCCTCACCTTTTCACCCATTGCCCCAACCCCCTCCCATCTGGCAACCATCAAAATGTTCTCTGTATCTATGAGTCTGATTTGTGCAGTTTTTTTAAATTTACTCTTTCCTATTTTTCTAATATAAACTCTAAAAAGTCTTTAAATTTTTCCTTTTTCTAAGTTAACTATACAAGAATATAACAAAACAAAAAAATTCTAAAAAGTAACACAAACTATGAAGTACTACAAAATACGTTAATACTCTATCTGTTCTAAGGAGGGGGAAAAACATTTGGGTGAGAGGAAAACAGTTTTTACCTATGATATCACCCCCAGCACAAAAAGCCTTTCCACCAGCTCCCTTTATAATGATCAGGGAAGTTTCAGGATCTTGTTCCCACTTCTGAAAAGAAGATGGCATAAGCATATTATGACTACATAACTCATTAAACAAATATCCACTTGCGTAGCTACACATATATGCATCTCTGTGTGAATAGACAGATATAGTATATGGATAGGCTAGTTTTGCCCCACCCTATGAATATGCCTATATACATAAAGCATAAGCTTTATAACACATATCCAGAAGAATGAATCCCAACTTCATTTTCTTTCCTGACATAAATTAGAGGCTATTCCAATAAAGCTGCTAGATGATTGCATTCTATGATTCAAATTTAATGATGGTATCTGAAATCTTTGCCATGACAACTTTTAGACCAAGGTAAAAGAAAAAATATGGACTTAATAATAGTACATATTACATAAACTTAGAAACCTGGTGAACAAATCAAACCAAAGATTGTTGATAAACAGAGCAATAACCCTTTCCTACTGTGGTAACATAGGACTCTTTCCTATTTATTAAAAAAATTTAAGTAACAGTAACATAGATCAAATCTTGAAGTAATGTGGGCTTAGTAAGGACAGCTAATAATTAAGCAGGATGAAAGAATCAAGAGCCAATGTCAATTCTAAAGACTAGAACAATGGACCAATAAAAAATTAGTTAACTAGGGACAGAAATACTAACAAGGGCTCTATAAATTCTACATTTGAGAATAAAAATATAAATGCACAAGGAAGAAATGTAGCTGGACAGTTGTGGTTGTCCAAAAGGTAATACATGACCTAGCTGAATAGCTCAGTTGGTAAGAACGCCATTCTGAAATGCCAAGGCTGTGGGTTCGATCCTGTCAGAGCACATACTGGAAGCAACTACCGAATGCACAAATAAGTGGAACAAATCAATGTGCCTGTCTGTCTATCTCTGTCCCTCCCACTCTCAAATCAATAAAAATTTTAAAAAGTACAAAAGGTTAATGCAATACTGGACTACACTAGTAGAAATGTGGCATTCTAACATGGAAGTTTCTTCTTTCTCCCACTCTGGTCCAACTCTAATCTGGAACACCTGGTTTATTTCTGTCACTTTTAAAGACATATGAGGTATTCCAAATAGACATAGCAAAATGGGAGAAACTCATCAAATGAACAACTAAAAATAGGTGACTAGGAGAGAACTAGATTTTGTGTAACATCTATGTGGCTGACTGTATTAGGAACATTATTTCATCTTCACCATACTATGATATATTATCATCCCTATTGCACAGCTGAGGAAAGACAGACACACAGTGACTGGCATTCCCAATCTACACAGTTAATAAATAGAAACCCAAGTTTCATACACAAGTAGTCCACTGCACCTGCAGTTCACATAGAAAAGTTTATGACCTTCTCTAATAAAGGCTGACCAAGCAGTTAAAAAACAGTTGTCTTCAAATCAAAAACTGTCATGTGGAAGCAGATTAGATTTGTACATTCATACCCTAAGAGACAGGACCAGTGTCACTGGTTAAAAGGTCAGAGAAATAAGGAGTGGCAGAACACCAGAAGAAACTTAGAGCCATGTAAAAGTGTAACAGGCTGTCTCAGGAGGCAATGAACTCTCTTTCACTAGGGGTGCTTCGGGTTAACCACACAGGGAGAGGACTGAAGACTCAAGAATCAATGGGCTTGGGAGCTGATCCCAGACAGTCCAATGGTTCTATAGGAGACAATGCCAGAAATATTAAGTATACATCTAAAATAATCCATATAATTGCTTTAGGAAAATTACAAACCTTTAACTGTGGATAAATTTGCCGGACCATATTAAGATTCAGTGCATTTAGGTTCTTTGGTCTGTTCAGTGTTATGACTCCGGCACAACCTTTTCTTTCCAATAGTACTTCTTGTTCTGCATCTGTGTGGTTGGACATTCCCTGTGTGAACATATAATGTTAAAATTCATTAAGTTTTTGTCACAAGCCAACATTAAAACATATACATAAAATATACATCTTTCACACAATGTTAATGGTAGCTAATCAAATGGATAGCTAAATACATTTGACAAAGATTTCTGAAGTTATTTAGATTCCAAAACAAACCCTACATACCTCTTAAATCTTTTAATTTTTATTTCTAAGTGAACTAAGTCAACCTGAACTATAAAACCTTAAATCTCCTAATTTATTACTGTATACCAAGCAATATATTAGGTACTTAGAAAGTAGAAATGAATAGAGAGCAAATAATTAAGACTACAGTAGTTACCAACAACTTGGAAAAAAAAAGATACTTGAACTCAGCCTTCATGTATATCAAGAAAAAGGAGGGTGAGAATCCTAGAGAATAGTGCAAAAATATAGCAATGAATATTTAAAAATATTAAGATGTTAAACCTAAGCAGAATGAAGGATAGTTGAAGAAATGAGTGATGGTTAAGTAGGAAGAATAAGTAGTGTAAAGCCAGATTATAAAATGACAGACTTACATATCATATAGTCGTGAAGAACTTGCCTAGTATGCTTACGTAAGGGCCTCATTCACCATAACTTAATCATCAGGTCTCACTGCTCATGTAATATGGTACTAATATAATCCCTGGAAGTAATGTGTTTTAAACTACACAGCCATTTCCCAGGTCTCTACTATATACAGGTACGAGGGCTAATGGCACAATCTACTTAATACATTCCTTTAAGGACAACACTCTAAACTTCACATGGGAACAACATACAATATAAAATCAAAAGTCAGCTTAAACTGGAAATTTTTAACTGGAGAATGCATTCTTATTAAGAGAAATCTAATAAAAGCTTAAAATCCATATTTTGACAGCATTAAGCAGTATCTTTACACAATGTTTAAGTCCTCCTTTATAAAATCATGTTGTATATTTAATGTTGGAGTTAATTTTATTAATATTAATTACCAGAAAAAGTAATAATTTATATTAACTTAAAGGGGTTATAAGAAAGGCTATTAAACAACAAAAAATAATTGCATCTTTTCAAATTAAAACAAAATTATAACTATTTTAAGGTATATATATTTTTTAATTTTATTTATTTACTTTTTAGAGAGGGGAAAGGAGAGAGAAAGAGAGAGAGAGAAATATCAATGTGTGGTTGCCTTTTGCACCCCTTCCGGGGACCCGGCCTGTAACCCCGGCATGTGCCCTAGACCGGGGATTGAACCAGCAACCCCTTGATTCGAAGGGTGGCACTCAAGCACTGAGCCACACCAGCCAGGACTTAAGATATATTTTTAAACAAATTCACAAGTATCAAGAAGTTTGATATCCTCTGAGATCTAGAGTATGAGGAAACAGACATACTGCAGGAGCATAAACTATTACTACTATTACAGCCTAGGAAAAACAGCCTGACAACACATATTTTAAAAGATTTTATTTATTTTTAGAAAGAAGGGAAGGGAAGGGAGATCAGTGTGAGAGAGAAACATCAACTGATTGCCTTTTGCACGCCCCCACAGGTCCAGGCATGTGTCCTACCCGGAATCGAACTGGCAACCATTCCCTTTGCAGGATGACACCCAACCACTGAGCTACACCAGTCAGGGCTGACGGCACATTTTTTAAAGCATTATTTGAACCAATTCAGATTTGTAAGCAAAAAAAAAGTTTCATGACTATTTTAATTGAACAATTAATTTATCACCCAGTGCCAGAAGCAATCTTTTAAAACTCTATTATTTGGTTTCAGCTCAGAAATGTTGAGAGCAAAAAAGATTCTCCTTCTGATTTTATACCAAGGAGGCAGAGAGCTGAACAGGCTACAAATTAATAACTTTTGGTGAACTCAATCAGAAAACTGTCACAGGGGCTAACAGGCCTCATAACATCTGAAGAAAGGTGCCTTCAGAGAGACAAAGGACCAGAGTGCTTGAACACCTCAGGCAGAAGCCTTTAGTAAAGTTAAGTAGAATTTCTGATTACGTGCTGGAGGCCAAGTGTGGGCAAATGTTATAGTATGAAGTTCCTGGGAGTCACAGTCATGAAGAGTTCTCAATCTGGCTGCCTTTTCCTCTGGAATCCAATCAGGCTTCCCCGGGGAAGACTGGAGAAAGCTCCCCTGCATAGTGCTGGGTGGGGAGGGAAAAAACAGATACAGCTAAATCCTTCCTCCCCTGGTTTTCCATCTAGAACAAAAGGCTAAATCTGCAGGGAAGTGAGGAAGGCAACAAGCCTATACCTACAGGGCAACATAGAAGGCCCAGATGGATGCCTGCATATGCACTGGGCTCTATTACAGGACAGTAATACTGAATTTGAGGAACCTGCCTGTTTCTAGCAAGCTGTAAGCAATCCTAAGCTCTGTCCCTGAGGGAGACTGTGACAAACGAATCTTAAGTGAACTACACATGTATGACATAACCTCACTTAAGTGACTTCAGTGGTAGTGGCAGTATAGCCGCCCTAATAGTGATTTGATGGGAAACTGTAAGGATAAATACAAAATGAACTATACATCAGCATCATGCTCTAGTTGGTAAATTTGTTTCTCATAGCAGGGTGGTTAACAATTTTGAAACTGCTTTGCATGCACACTGGAATTCAACAATCCACAGTGAGAACCACTGTCAGGAGGACGGGTACAGATATGCAAGTAGGGATGGCTAAAATGAACCCGGCCTTGTGGTACTAAATTAAAGTCAGAGACATTGGTATGAACTCATGCTTATACACACAACACACAGAACAAATAAAGAAACAACTATAGACATGTATGCACACATGGATTAGGATAAAGTGTGTATGTGTGCCGCTACACATACATTACCCTAGCTCTATCCCCTAAGAGAAAGCCATGACACCCCAGTAGCAAAGAATACTCCCAGAGCTTAGATCTTGACTTCTAAATGCCAGTCTCAGATAAAGAAAACCCAGGCTCCTTGGAGAAATGGTTGATTCCATGGCTGGGATAGGGAAAATCCAAGAGGAGCACAAGCATATCTTCTAATACCATTATCTCCAGATTTCCCCTTTTTATAAGGACAACAGTCATACTGAAGTACCCCAGTAATCCTTACTCCAGTATGACCTCATCTTAACTAATTAAATCTGCAATGACCCTACACCCAACATGGTGGAAGAAGCCATCTGTCACGTGCCCTGAGCTTTCCCCACGCTTCATTGCTGGGCATGCCAAGAACCCAAGGGCCTCACCACCCTTTGCCTGGGTCACTTTTCAGGGTTGTTTTTGCTCAAGCAACTGAGGAAAAGGTAAGGCCTGACTCTGGGACAGAGAGTAAGCTTGCTTACAGCTTGCTGTAAACAGGCAGGTTCCTCAAATTCAGTATTACTGTCCTGTAATACAACCCAGTGCATATGCAGGCATCCATCTGGGCCTTCTATGTCACCCCCGTGGGACTTGGGGAACACAGAGAGGCAATAAAAACATGATGTTCGATGTTGCTCATTGTGCCACTAACAGCAAAGTCCTTTGTCTCAAACTAAAGAGTTTCATGTCCTTTGCCAGCATGCATGAAACAGTAACAGGCTAACTATTAGCTTGTAATTGGGGTAAAATCGAACGCCAGACCCAAAGCTGTCCGGCTAGCCCAAAAGCCCTCCACCTGCCCCAATCCAATCACAGCCCTCTCCCTCCCTACAAAAGCAATAACTGTCCTGATTTTTATAATAAATGCAAAATGTGCATCCATAAACACAATCTGTCCACTTTTTAAAATTGGATATATCTTTCAAGTCTTTTAGGTGCTTCCTCCTCCATCCCTTTGTTTTCCTTACAACTTGTTTAAAAAAAAAAACAGGCCATATAATCTGTAAAATTTCCATATGGATTTTGCCACATATGATATTTATTCTTAACAGCTACGTATTCTTACATATCAATTTATCAGTCCCCTACTCATAACTTCCACTTTTTGCTGTTATAATGATGCACAAATATCTTTAAGCACAGATCTTCAAGCACTCAGGCCAAGCATTTTTGCAGCATGTTTACAGAGGGTCAGACTTTGAGTAAAGGATATTATAGGATCTTCTCCTGTTAATGCCACTAGAATGGTGTAAATGAATAAATGAACAGATTTGTTCCTACTTCTAAAACTCATGTCCTTCTACAAACCTTCAAACTACTGGTTCATTAATCAAAATCATACATGCAAAGGTTAGAAGGGAAAAAATGGAAATCTCCACTGTATGTGTCATTTATGTGCGTTAGTTAATTCTACAAAAAATTAAATCTCTTTTCAGAAAACATCACAAACTTTTAACTAAAAGCTACAAAAGTTTCCTATGAAGAAAATTTATCATATTAGGAAAGATTACAGAGACTAGAGTCAGAAATTAACTTCTCATACAATCCAAAGTGTGTAGGGGGTGGAGGGACAGAGGGGTAAAGAGAACAGAGAAAGGAAAGAAGAAATGTTTCTAGCCCAGAGCCAGAAAGATTTAATGTGAAAAATTAAGACTTTCTTAAATCTTTATTATACATCCTGAAAATACAAGAGGATCACAGTTTATTTATATTTTTGAATACTTTCTTAAGCAATTAGAAAAAGTTTTTTAAATATATTTCATTGATTATGCTATTACAGTTGTCCCATTTTTGCCCCCTTTATTCTCCTCTGCCCTGCACCCACATTCCCCTACCTTAGTTCATGTCCATGGGTCATACACACAGGTTGTTTGGCTTCTCCAATTCCCATACTAGTCTTAACCTCCCCCTATTTTGTACCATTTATGCTTTTTATTTCTTGTATCTTTTCCCCCATTCTCCACCCTCTCACACCCCACTGATAACCCTTCATGTAATCTCCATTTCTCTGATTCTGTTCCTGTTCTATTGTTTGTTTAGTTTGTTTTTGTTTTTTCAGGTTCAGTTGTTGATAGTTGTGAGTTTGTTGTCATTTCGCTGTTCTTATTTTTTAGCTTCTTTTTCTAAGTCCCTTTAACATATCATATAATAAGGACTTGGTGATGATGAACTCCTTTAGCTTTACCTCATCTGGGAAGCACTTTATCTGCCCTTCCATTCTAATTGATAGTTTTGCTGGACAGAGTAATCTTGGATTGTAGGTCCTTGCCTTTCATGACTTCAAATACTTTTTCCAGCCCTTTCTTGCCGGCAAGGTTTCTTTTGAGAAATCAGCTGATAGTCTTATGGGAATGCCTTTGCAGGTAACTATCTCTTTTCTTGTTACCTAGTTAAGGGGCGGAGCCTTAGTGTTCACCAGGGTGGGGCAACCCATGTGGCTGCATTGTGGCGCTGTATGTGGGGAAGGTTCGAGAGGGAACAGTGCCGCCTGCCTCTCAGCTGGCTTTCAGGTCTTCCTCTGCTACCCACAAGCAAATTGGATCCCTCTGGTGCTGATTCCCAGGTGGGTGGGTTGGTGTATGTTCTAGGACCCTGTGGGTCTCTCCAACCAACTCTCCTGTGAAACTGGGAATTTCTCCCACCACTGCAACCCCCTCACGTGTTTTCAGTCAGAGGTTTTGAGGCTTTATTTCCCTGTGCTGGAACCCTGGGTTGTGTGGTCTGTCTTGCTCCCCAGTTTTTCCTCCCGGTTTATCTGCACACAAATGTGGGACCACCCAGTCCATCAGCCACAGCCTCGCCCAGTCTGCCATCTGCCACCTCACCAGTGCAGGTCTTCCAAGGTGCAGGTCTTCCAGCCACTGCTTTACCAGCCACTGCTTTACCCCACGAGTCCTCTCCTCCCCGGTTGCCTGTTTCTGCCCCTCCTACTGGTCTAGATGAATGTTTCTTTAACTCCTTGGTTGTCAGAATTCCATACAGTTCGATTTTCTGGGAGTTTTGGTTGCTTTTTGTTTTTAAATGTGTTGCTGTCCTTCTTTTGGTTGTGCAAGGAGGCACAGTGTATCTACCTAAGCCTCCATCTTGGCTGAAAGTCCAGAAAAAACTGTTCTTTATTTTAACTTACCAGTTAAGGTTTTACATGGGTACTATGCTAAACAGTTGAAAAACTTTTCACTTAATCCTCAAAATAACTCCGTAAGTAGTAGGAGTTCCTTTCCAAGATATGGAAACTCAGGCTGGAGAAGTTAAATTACTTGCCTGGAGTCACACAGCTTTGGGGCAGGATGAGAATTCAAACTTTATTTATTTCATTTCAAAGCCCATGCTCTAATCATTATGCTTCCTAAACTGGCTCTCCCAATGATCTTCTTCAAACTATATACCATATTTTGCCGTGTATAATGTGCACTTTTTTTTGCCAAATTTTTTGAGGGAAAAATAAAGATCCACACTATACATGAGTATAATGACTACATACCATGGGTCTAATAATCCCATGTATAATGCACATAAAAACATGAGTGCACATTATACATGGCAAATACAATAATCTCACCCATTTTAACCCACTACAAAAATCTTTTGCAGTCCTGCAATGACTGGGTGACCCATCATTTCCATCCATTCAAAGGAAAAATGTGAAAGACACTTGCTAACATGTCTGGACACCAAGTACACACAGCTCTGTGCTAAACTGAATGCGTGAAGTCTGCCCAAATAAAACCCACGAGACACACATGACTTGGAATATCTACTCTGCTGGAACATGAAACTACTCTGGCAAAATCCACGGCAGCATTTTCCAAACTGTGCAAAAGGGATGCTTATTTCTCCTATGTGGAAGGAGGAAATGGCCTCTGGTCAAATCAGTGTGAGAAAAAACTTAAAACAATATAAACGAGTTTCACTTCTATAGACTTTCCATCTTTGATATGCAAATATACAATGTAAACTTTTAAAATACAATAATCAGCAAATGTCTTACCCAATTAAAGAGGTGTTGTGTGTGTTTTCATGCACTATGTCTTGGGACTTATTTTGCAGACTACATTTTTAGAAACTTTACAGCCTTCATAAACATTCTGAGAAATGACCCTTTCCTTTGAGGAAAGTGCCTAACACATAGCAGGTATCTCAAAAATGTTTAGTTTAATAAATAATCCATTATTCTACCAATGCAGTTTTACTGTAACAATGGCCTAGGACAAGCTTCACACTGTGGATACCCAACTCCCAATCTTAAGCATACACCTTTCACTGTAAGTGACATCCATTGCCATTGGACAGGGTTGCAACTCAAAGACATGCCCAGGGAGGTATTCTACCATTAGCAGAACATGATTCTTTTGATACACTTTGCTGACATTCCTCTTTATCTAGTCTCATATCCTTCCCATTCCTAACATTTTTATCAATTTCAGCCAACAATGAAGAATGCCATTTAAATTATTATAACACAAATATGACTTAAAGCACAATTCTTAGCATCAAAAAACATTTAATAAATGCTAATTACTCAAGCATCATTTCAATAATTTCAATCTGGGTCAGTAAATTCCTCCACATATCAACAGTTTAGGGTCCCTCAAATCATCCTTAGCTGTGCTCTATTCTCTCACCTTTTGTGAGGATATCTATTATCCATCTACAATTATTACCTCTAAGCAGCCGAATCAAACCTGCACCTGTATCTTTACTGCTCCAGAGACCCACGCCCTTAATTCCAAATGAATGCCTACTACACAGGATTTTCTTATCACAGGAGTTAACTACAATACCTGGAGCTAAAAACTCAAGTTGTTAAAAACCAAATTTACCAAAAATCTCTCTCCAACAAATCTGCCTCTCCTATCCTCTCCACTTCTCGTAACTGTCTACAGTACTGCCACCAGTGGCATATTTCCATCTCTCTTCTCTTTATCGGCTGTATTATTAGAAGGGTCCCAGATGGACGGCTTGGGATACAGCCTCCCTGCCTTTGAAGCACAGGTAAAAGCCAACAATGGGAC
Source organism: Anoura caudifer (assembly GCA_004027475.1). Lineage (NCBI taxonomy): Eukaryota > Metazoa > Chordata > Mammalia > Chiroptera > Phyllostomidae > Anoura > Anoura caudifer. The sequence continues at coordinate 75,915 of PVKU01004762.1, forward strand.
CTCCAACCACTCAGCCCTCAATCTTCATAAACTCATCAGCACTCGGACTTAACTGAGAAACACTGTGCCAGGGGCTGCAGAGTGAAGTGGGTTCAGTCTATGGAGCCAGATCGCCTGGATTCAAATTTCACCTCCTATTTTTCAGCTGTGTGACATTAGGGCATATTACTTAGCCTCTCTGTCCCTCCTCCATGTCTAATCCACTACATAGGAATAAGGCCATAATCCCTTAATAAAAAACCCTTAATTCCAGATTGTTTCAGAATTCAGAAAATTTTCTAGATTTTGGAAAGGTATCAAAGTACATATTACGTACTATATGAGACATCTCAAGATGAGTCTGAGTCAGTACACTCTAGTCAAACACTTCTGCACCAAATCATATATATTTGCACTAGTTACAATAAAAAAAATAGCTTCAAGTCATATTTTGTCACCAAATGCAATTACCATAAACTTTTGGTTCTGAGGTTTCAGAATTGCAGATAGAATCAACTGAACTAATACATATCAAGTACTTAGAATAGCACCTGGCATACAGTAAGTACTACATCAGAGTAACTTGTTTTTATATGCAAGGTACTTTTCAGGCTCTATAAAGGCACCTGAGTCTGTTCAGGATGCTATATCAAAAATACCACAGACTAGGCGGCTTACACAACAAAACATTTATGTCTCACAGCTCTAAAGGCTGGGAAGTCCAAGATAAAGGCATCTGCACATTCGGTGTCCACTGATGTTTCCTTTCCTGGTTCACAGATGGCCACCTTCTCACTGTGCCCTCCTTCACAAGGCAGTAGAGATGAGGAAGCTCTCTAGAGTCTCTTTGTAAGGACACGGATACCATTCATGAGAGCTCCACCCTCCTGACCTGTCCACCTCCCATAGGCCCCCACCTCCAATTACCATCACAATGGGGATAGATTTCAACATGAATTTGGGGGTGATGCAAACTTTCAATCTATAGCAGAGAGATATAAATAGGAATAAAAATTATTTTCCTTGCAATGTGATAAAGACATCTAAGCTCTAGAAGGGAACTATTAGTACAATAGTAGTTGACATGTATAAAATTATTATATGCTAAGAAGTAGGCTAATTTTTAAATGAAGTGCCTTTATTATTCATAAGCACTCTAAGGCTGATATCATTATCCCCATTTTATGTAAGTCAAAAAGGAGAGTGAGAAAGAACAAGTAATCTGCCCAAGGTTAAGTAGTGCACCCATTAAACCAGGCATTCCAATTCAAACTTGACTATCCATGCTCTTATCCACAACCTTATGCCACCCCCTGCAAGTTATATTTGTCAAGTCTTGACACTATAAAATTGGGAGCCATAATGTGCTAAGGTCAATAACACCTGCCAGTATTTCTCTACTTCCCAAACAATCACATTTTAAGTTATACATCATAATTTAATAATGCCAGCAAAACAAAATACAAACTTACCAAATGATGCAGTGTGATATTAATCCTTTTGAAGGAATTAAACCTGAAACAAATGTAGAATACAATAAACAAAGTAATATGATTAGTCATGTCTCAATATCTAAATACTCTATTCCCTTCTGCTTTAGCCTCTTCTAAAAAGTATTAGAAAAAATTAGAAAAAGAAAAAGGTTTAGGTAGAAGAGGGCAGTGAATCTATTCTGTAATAGTAGAGAAGGTGGCTTACTTTTAAGTGAAAACAAGATTTAACTCATCCAATAGGATCCACTGTTAAATTGATTCAGAAAAAGTTCTCGCTGCATCCAGATACACCCAGATACACCCAGATGTCCAGCAGCAAATATTTCATCACCACTAAAATAATGACTCATTCATCAGAAAGGTTAGATAAGAAAGATGGAGGAATTTGAGAACGAGGGAAGGAACTTCAAGGGTTTAGTCTTAGCTCCTTGACATTTAAGAAGATACTATCAAGTCTTAAATCAAAACTTACTTTTCTAACCTAGGTAAAATATAATTCCCAAATACACACTCACCAGAGGACAGACACCAGGCATCACAGCAGGAACTGCTGATTGGCAAATCAGTTTTGCTTGCTTTTTATAACTTATGTTAGAAACTGTGAGGGGCTAGAAATACCAGAAGGAACAAAGGGTAAATGACCCTGTCTTTTTGGACTTTGCCAAAGCTGTAGGGCAAGACACTAACATACAGCTATCTCGTTGGTCCCTACCTCAAGGCTTTGAGTGTGGTGATTTCAGAGAACCCATTTAGCCAACACCAACCACAGGATGAACAGAAAGTAGACCCCCTGTGGCAAGTCCCAGGTTATCTTCCCAAACGAAAGAAACTGGGTCATACAACTGGAAACTGGGTCATACAACTGGAACCTGGGTCATACAACTGGAAGCCAATAGGTATAGAAAATAGACCTTGCTCCAGTGACTCTAGAGGACAATGCCTATCTCAACTTACAGATCCCCAAAGGGTATCAACACCCTCTCTTCAGTGGAACAAGGTGGGGAGTATGAGATACTGTATGCCTGTGACCCAGCAGCATATCTCTTAAGGCATTTTCTCCTTTGTACTGTAGGCATGGACTCCAGGGTTTTGGAGACGCCCAGGTTGAGTGATGAAATCTGGGCTGTGTGTTTCCTCTTCATCTCCACCAGATGGCAGTTTTGGAGCCAATAGGAAGGAAAGAGAAGGCCATAAATTCAGAATTACTTGGGGACTCAATACTAGAATATGAGTATGATGAATAAGAACAAACAGAAGTAATATTACTATGTAAAATCTGACAAGGAACTTAGTTTTTTATTGATTTGAGAGAGAAACACCGATTTGTTGTCCCACTTACGTACTCAAGGGTTGCTTCTTATTTCTGCCCTGACCAGATCGAACCCGCTACCTTTGCATTTGGGAGCAGCGCTCAACCAAGCTACCCACCAGGGCCAGTTGTAGTTTGGTTTGTTTTCTGTTTTGCTCCAGAGATTTTTGTGACCTGTGAATGCTGTGCTCTGTGTGTTGTACTTGTATTTGGGAGGTTTTTATTAACTTTCGAGTGAAATAAAATTCTCACATAAAACTGGGACTTGAAGCCAAACCTGTTTTTCTTGCTGTTTACTAAGTTGCATGAAATTGCCAATCTGACAGCACAGTCTTTAACCTTGAACCGGCATTTTGGCACTGGCCTCATTAAGGTATTCAAAGTTATTCTGGTTTAAAGAAAAAGAACACATGGACAAAACCAAAAAGGGGTAGGACCAAGGGTGGGAAATGGGGATGGCTGTGGTTGGGGCACTGGTGGAGGGAAAATGGAGACAACTGTACTTGAAAAATTAAAAAAATGAAAAAAAAAACTTAGCACTTACATTTTGATACTTAAAACTTCCAAAAAAATTATGTTGAAAAAAGCCGTAGAAACAGTGCTACAGGGTAAGTATAGTTCAGATTTTGAATGTCTACATGAAAACCTTATTTAGAAAGTATCCCTAACTCTGTCTTCTCTGCACTGGGAGCAGCTTGTCTGCCACAGGCCACCCCTCAGCCCCTGAAAATGTACATGGGTGCCAAGTTTGACTCCACCCTCTCCTTGGTCAGGAGCACCTCAGCTGCAGAGCTGGTCGCTGTCTGCAGTGGTGCTAAAATGGCCAGAGACACTGACAGATGAGAGCCTCAGAGCTTGGCAGCCCCAAGTCCTCCAGCCTCACTTATTTCTAGCCACAGCTTCCAAACCAGTGCCATTTCAAGGGACATCGACACAGCAACCATGCTCAGCCAGGTTGGAGCTGCCACAGTAGGACTAGCAGGCTCTGGGGCAGCAGTGGGAACTGTTTGGAAGCCTAATCTTTGGTTATGCCAGGGCCCCTTCTCAGGCAATAGCTCTTTTCCTACGCCATTTAGGGCTTTGACCTCTTAGAGGCCATTTACCACATGGGCTCTTTACCATGTGAAGGAGGCGTCTCCACCTCCAATAGTTCTTTCTCCCGAATCTTGTATGTTCCTTTCCCTATAACTCCCCAGGCAGCCTGGAAAAAGTGGTGGGTTCATGCTTTGACAGAGGGAAGAAAAACAAATACTGTATTAATAAGAAAAAAGAAAACATCCCTAAGTAAGGTAGAATCTATGAGTGCAGTTTAATTTTTATAAAGTACTGATTTTAATGACAATTTGTCTGTGCTTTGGAATCATTTGGGGGAGTGTCAAACAAAATACCTATGCCTGTGTCCCACCTCCAAGCTTATGATTTAATTGGTCTTGGATGTCACCTGTGCTTTGGCATGTTTGCAAGAGTCTCCAGGTGATTCTAATGTGCATACAAATTGTGGAATCACTGGACTAGAATATTTCACTTGAGGCAAGCAAGGCGCATTCAAAATATGCTAATCCGGGAATGAGAGGCATGACTGATTTAAACAAATTAGTGATTTCCCTGCCCCCCTTTTTTTGTTGTATTGATTAATTAAAATAGAATGTAAAAAGAAAGTAATATAAATTCTGTAAAGTAAGTTGGATTACAAACTTTTTTATTAAAGATTTTACTTATCTATTTTTAGAGAGAAGAGGAGGGAGAAAGAGAGGGAGAGAAAAAAACATTGATGTGCGAGAGAAGTATCGATCAGTTGCCTCACACACCTCCAACCAAGGACCTGGCCTGCAACTCAGGCATGTGCCCTGACTGGGAATCCAACTGGTGACCTTTCAGTTTGCGGGATGACGCCCAACCCACTGAGCCACAGCAGTCAGGGTAGATTACAAATAATTTTATAAATTCAGTCATCTAAGATGGGGTTACAAGTGGTAACAATGGTCATGTTGCCCCCTTTTTTAATGCCTCATCTACACTACTGCCCCTCAAATAATCTCAAAGTATCCTTGAAAAATTAATAAATTGGCAATTTTTCAGTTCTATCAAATAGTCTATGTACCTACAGATGTGCACAGTGCTTACCAAGCTGCTGCTACTGATTCCAGCTTTGACATCTCACCATACACCTTAAATTTCATTTTTGTTTAACATGCATGCCAGTATATTCTAACTACAGTATTTTCATATGCATCTCTCCCACTGTACTCTTGAGTTTCTTGACTGCAAGAGTGATGTCTTTGGGGAAGCTTTTTTAAAAGGCCAAAACATAAAGATACAGTTTGTTGAGTTTTTGCAAATGGGACATACTCATTTTACTGGTACCTGGATCAAAAATCAGGATATCACCAGCATCCCAGAAGCCCTCCTCATACCCCTCTAGTCACTACACTTTCCTATGTTCCTTTTACTTTCTTATTTAATTATGAAGTTCTCAAATGTGCTATTTTGAAGTCTGTATCTCAGTGAACTCTTACATATGTATACAGTCCTGTAACCATCTTCTAGATACAATTCCAACACTCAGTATTGCCTCAAGGATGCCCCTTCCCAGGTTCCCCTACTCTCAACCATTCTAACTTGTTACTACTGATCACTTTTGTCAAGCACATCTGTATTCCTAGCCTAACAAACACTTTTAAAACAACAAATTTAAAAGTGTACTGTACTGTTTTGTAGCCTGCTTTCTTTTTGTAACTTCTGTCATGACTATTTTTCCATATCTTTCATATTATTTATTTTTAAATAAATATTTTATTGGCTGTGTAATGTTTGTGTATAGACAAGCTTTAAAAATATTACTATAGCCCTGGCAGAGGTGGTTCAGTGGTTACAGCATTATTCCATAACCAAAGGGTTGCAAATTAGATTCCTGGTCCAGGCACATTCCTGCCTGGGATGCAGAATCTTTCCCCAGTCCAGGCATGTATGATGTCCAGCCTGGGCATGTACAGGAGGCAACCAATTGATGTTTCTCTCCCTTCCTCGCTTTCTAAACACAATAAAAAAATGTGCTTGGGTGAGGATAAAAAATAAAATATTACTGTTAGATATTAGCTGCTAGTTTACTAATTCACTTGATCAGATTTATTTCCTTCTGGTTATGCGCAAACTAGCTGGTTGGAGCAGTACTCAAAAGTGTGGTTCCTTGACCAGCACCATCAACATTCCCTGAAAACCTGTGAGAAATGCAAACTGTTGGCCCCACCCAGACCTACTGAATCAGAAACTGTGGGCTGAAGCCCAGAAATCTGGTTAACATACCCTTCAGGTGATTCTGATACATGCTAAAATTAAAACCAGCTGTCTTGGAAGGATAAGAACCATCGTAGGAGACTTTTACAATTATCCAATAAAACACACACAGGCTTACAAAATTAAACAGCTTTTCATGAAACTGTTTAAGAAGTTAAATTGTTGGGAACCGCCATGTCTAGTTTTAGAAGCTATAACCCACCATGGCTAAGGCTGAGTGAGAGACCTTGGGACCCTAAGCCACTAAGGAGACAAAGCTTATCTCCCCAGCAGGGCCACCTCTGCCCCCTTTTACTTCACCCTGCTTGGCCCCGAGCTGATGACCAATTAGCCAATAACAGGTAAGATTCCTCAAGGGGGGACAACCTAAGACAGGTATTGTCAGGAAGGGGCCCTCAGGGAAGGACTTGAGGAGCTATAGAAAAAGGGGGTGATGGACCCTTGCCCCTTGGCTTTGACATAGCCTGAGTCCTCATTCTGTCTGCAAGAAGTCTCCTAATATCTTGGCTCCCTTACTTCCCCTGTCTGACTTAAGCCTGAAACATTGACAGAGGGCAGTGCAGCCCTGGGCAGGAACAGGTGGTTCCCCGGGGTGATCAGGCCTAAGAAAGAATGCATAAAATCTTATGAAACCTGCTTTGCTAAGAATGCCCTCAATTTTCTGATAAAGGTCTAAGCATGAAATGAGTTTGTTTCCCAAAGTTTTATAGCCCTTTAGCTAACTCACTGTGACTCAGAATAAGCCCTCATAGTTCTTTGTATGTTATCTATTGTTTGATCCTTACTGCCTGACAATGATGGATGAGCTTTACCTGTACTCCTGTGCAAACTGAAACCAATAAAAGCCCATTGAGGAAATGACTCCAGGACCATCTCCTTTGAGAGATCAGCCATCTTTCCTCCCCAAGCAGATGTCTTGGTAGACTTATTCTCATCCGTAGTGGATGGGGGGAGGGGTGGCTCTGCGGGCAGAGCACCCCCACACTAAATGAAGCTTATTGCAGCAGAAGTAGGCAAGGTATTAAAAAGAATGTGAAATGTGACTAGAGCAAAAAAATCAAGTACAAGGCAAAATAATTCAAGTATGAACTGATGAAGCATAGCAGTGGTGGCGAAATGAATGATTTTATTAAGAGTTATTATGAAGTAAAAACTCAATAAAAAAAGAATTATGCCAAAAACGACTCCCAGATTTCAAGTCAGGAAAATAAAAAATAGGTACTGAAATGGCTGGGAAGGAAACTAGCTGGTTTGTAGAATGAAACATGAATTTCATTTTGAATTTCCTGAGGATATAGTGACATAAGTAAAAATATTCAATATGAAGTGAGAAAAGAGAATGGAGCTTGAAAAAAGGTTATAACTGAAGACAGATTAGGCGGGCGCATTCAACATCACTGAGACGGCTCAATGAGGAATAACTTGAGAAATAGACTGCAGTCCAAAACTAGTGGCTAGGAGTCAGCCTGGGTCTATAAATGTGTTTTGTTTGGTCGGCAGTGTTTTAAAACTACACTACAAACTTTTAAAAATAAAAAATATTTCACCTAAAAAATGTAGTTTTCCATCCTCCCAGAAAAACTGGTAGTTATGGAAACCCCAGGTCCATATTTTAGAATGGCCACAATGCCTGGAATTGAGAAGCTGCCTCCTTTAGGCAGAGCGCTGCTTCCATCCAGCCAGCAACATTCAGTGCTTCCTCCTTAGCTTCTGCATGTGGGTGACTCCTAGCATAGAAAAAACATGGCAGAGAATCAAATACTGAGCCTTCAGAAACTACAAAGAAGTAAAATAAATAGGCAGCTCAAGAAGCAAGAACAAAAACAATGTAGTTCAGCAGAAGAGAAGATGGAGAAGGCAATGAATACTATTAACAACTTAAAGATGAACCTCTTTGAAGAAGTGCCCTGAACCCATCTTCCTTTCTAACCCTGGCTCTCTCATAATTGTACTTTTCCTTTAAGACACTTATCAGAGTTGATAAGTGTTACTAAGTATTACTTTTGTTTAAATATTCTCAAACTTCAAGGGTCTTACATAAGAAACAGTAAGAACATCAAGTAATCCAGGTTGGCTATAGTATAATACAGGGGTGTCAAGTCATTTTCACTGGGTCCACATCAGCCTGGCAGTTGCCTTCAAAGGGCTGAATATAATTTCAACTCCTTAACAATTAAGGAGTAGTTACATTTATGCAGTCCTAAAATTATTACTAGTAACAGTTACCTAGAACAGTGCCTCCCAGGAATAAGAACATAACAGAAAGTATTGCTGAATTCATAAAGTACATTGGGTCAAATCTTGAAACCCAGGCTGGGAATTTTTTAGTTACTTCCAAAGGAAGGCGTGCACCTTATCTAAGGGCTTCTGAGCAGAGGAATGGCAGGCGCCAAAGAAAACTTCAGCCAAGATTAACAAGGCAGTCATGTGCAGATTCCAAATGGGAGAGGTAAGGCCACCAATAAAATTTCTGGAAAAATTGACTAATGATATATTTGAGAGGATTGCTCAAATTCTAATCAGGAGAAAGAGATAAGGATCTGGAATGTGGGAGAACTCAGATAACTTTAGGAGTCTAGAATGATAATGCCAAGAAGTTGAAAGTACAGATGCTGAATAAAGGTTGCACTTTTGTGCAAATTTATAATGTGTTGGTCAAAGTTCATTCATTTCGTTTTTTCTGTAAGGTGGCTCTAATAGTGCTTAGTTGTCTTTAACTTCATTAGAGATAATTTTGTTACATTGTATTATGATAGCTGTTATATCAGCATGCATTTAAAAAACTTATCAAAACTGGTGAATTTTTGTGCAGCCATTTTAATATTGAAGATGGAAGGAAATACGCAGTATTTTTGGCATATTATGCTTTATTATTTCAAGAAAGGTAAAAACACAACTGAAACAAACACACAAAAAAATCTGTGCAGTGTATGGAGAAGGTACTGTGACTGATCAAACATGTCAAAGTGGTTTGTAAAGTTTCACATTTTGCCAAATAATTCTTTTGGCTGCGGGGTTGTCTTACACCTTGGAAGATGTCTACCAGCACTCCTGGCCTCTACCCACCAGAAGCCAATAGTGGGAGATAGCCAACATACTCAAAATATCAAATCCATAAAGTTATTGGTGAAAATGAAAAATGTGTTTTTAGTTTATGGAAAAAACTCAACAGACTTTTTGGCCAACCCAATATTTAAAGTGCAAAATGAGGCAAATAGGTGTTTCTGACTGGCACTAGAACTCAGGATAAATCAAGCTTAAAATATACAAATTTGAGAGTTATCTTTAGAGAGAGGTACATTATTTGGGAACAGCAACAACAAAAAATGTCCAAGGGCTGAAATGACACTACTTCTAGGTAAGTAGTGGAGAGTGGTAGGAGGAAATCAAAACCGTGCCGGGGAATAGAAGAAGGCCAAATAGAAAAAGGCCGGAGTTCAAGAGGGATTACCCAACAACGTCAACCACAGCACAGAAACCTTTTTTTTTCTCAGTAACACTCCCTGTGATGCCCTGTTTCTTAATGCATTTGTGGGTTAGACCGCTGTAGACTGAATGACCTTGGGATCCACTGTCTGCTTTGCTAGAATATCCATTCCAGGGCTAAAGCCCCAAACCTACTCCAGAACTCACCTAATCAAGTTTGCACCTTGAAATGTGGGGTGGAATCAAGCCAACCTGAACTCTGGGACTGACAGATTCTTTCTCAAGTCGGTTAACTTTGTTAATAAACGTGACTTCCCAATTTATTTCTCAAATAATTTTGTCATTTGCCCACAAATGCAAAAAATCAGCAGCAATGGCATGTACTGATTTTCTTAGTATCAACCAAGTCTCTGTGAGCTGCTTAGAGGCACGGGCACCACTAATTTCAAGGTATTTTTAAAGGAAAGCAATTCTTCGATTTCTCTTCAAATATTTATTGAGAATTGGGTCTGTGGATACAATGTTATAAAGCAACAGCCATAAAGAAACATTCCCAGATATCTCCCTCCCTCAAAGGCTGAAAAACCCAGGAATTTCAGTTGTTGAGGACATACGATGGATGGTATTGCATGGGGGCAGACAGCAGGCTTCAAGACTCAGGGTGGGGCTTAACTTCCTAAAATGACTGCTCCCAGACGTCCCCAGCTAGCTCAAGCTGCACGGAGCAGCACTCCCAAAAGTTACAACGTTTGCACACCTGCTCCACCCACCCACTTTCTGCACCCACCACACAGGCCTGGAACTTCCAGGCACCTGTATTAACGCTTGGAACCATCGACAGAGCCAAACAATAAAGTCACACCTAGAGCACAGGTGCAATCACTAGCAACGCACGTGCATTTGCTAGCTGCACAAAACATGACACGAAATTCCTCCAGGTTGAAAACCCTACGTATTCCCCAAACCACATTCAACTGTTAGGAAAGGGAAGAGATTGGGGTCAGAAAGGAAAGAAAACCCTGTGGGGTCAAGGTTGAGTGAGATCCAGAGTGGCAGAAATAGGAGACGCTTCAAAGAAGGTGCCAGAAGGAGGAATGGCGAAACCTGAAGTCAGGCCGGGGGCGCTGCGACCAGGACAGGACTTGGGTCTGAATGTTGTGTCCCCAAGGGCGACTCGAAGCTTCGATGCCAGGCAGTCCCAGTCCCGACACTTTCTCATCTCCGCGAGCACAGCCGACGGGCCTGCTCTGCAGCTCTCTCCCTCGTTCACTCACTCACCTCGCAATGAGGCCCGACATCGGCTGCTGCCTCATCACCGAGCACTGGAGAACCAAACCAGCCGCGTCTGCGCACCCAGGCGGTTCCTGACGCCTCACGTCAGACGGCCCGCCGCCGCCGGAAACAGATGACAAGTCCTCCAAGGGACCAGAGCGGCCCAAGGCAAGATTTTACGCCAAAGCGCCGAGGGGCGGGGCTAGAGAAATTGCTTGAAAGGGTTGAGGGCGGGAGACTGGGTATGGGAGGCAGAGGGAAATGGGCCGCCACAAGGGCGGGGCGCAGGGAGGAGCAGGCACGAGGGCGGGGCCAGTACGGACATGGGGCGGAGGGCGGGGCCGGCACGGAGGCGGGGCCGGCACGGAGGCGGGGCCGGCACGGAGGCGGGGCCGGCACGGAGGCGGGGCCGGCACGGAGGGCGGGGATGGCACAAGGGCGGGGCGAGCAGGGCTGGAGCCGCCAGCGGAGAGCAGATACGTGCCAATTGGGAGGAAAGAGATTTTCTTCCAGAATCTTTCTGGAAGAGCAGAAGTAGTCTACCTAGTCTTGGTGTGTTTAATTTTTCTAAAGGAAACTGACATGACAAAGCCTTATGGAATTTTAACCTTTTAAAATTAAAAATGTAAATTTAATAATTATTTTCTTTTGGGACTAAAACAGATGAACCAGTAACAGGAGGACATCGATGTATTTTATTCCTAATCCAACACAACTCCTTTCACGTTAGGATTGGGATATTTCCAGTTTGATCTACCCTTCTTCAATGACAAGCATTGTCTCATTAAAAGCTCATACAGTGTATGTCTTCACCAACTAAGCTAAAAGTTACTCTAGCCGTGAAGTGTAATTATTCAGAAAGTAGCTTACTTTTAAGTGAAAACAAGTTTAACTTATCCAATAGGAGCCACTGTTAAATTGATTCAGAAAAAGTTCTCGCTGCATCCAGATACACCCAGATGTCCAGCAGCAAACATTTCATCACCACTAAAATAATGACTCATTCATCAGAAAGGTTAGATAAGAAAGATGGAAGAATTTGAGAAAGAGGGAAGGAACTTCAAGGGTTTAGTCTTAGCTCCTTGACATTTAAGAAGATACTATCAAGTCTTAAATCAAAACTTACTTTTCTAACCTAGGTAAAATATAATTCCCAAATACACACTCACCAGAGGACAGACACCAGGCATCACAGCAGGACCTGCTGATTGGCAAATCAGTTTTGCCTGGTTTTTATAACTTATGTTAGGAACTGTGAGGGGCTAGAAATACCAGAAGGAACGAAAAGTAAATGACCCTGTCTTTTTGAACTTTATATTCCACAATAAGATAACATCTGTATCTCTATCTGCTATTGAAAAGAGATAGAAGGGCAAGTGACTGGAAAAGCCCCTCTGGGACCAGTAGAGGAGTGATAGAGAACCTGAATGTGATGGTTGAGACAGCCCTAGCCTATGGTCTCATGGGAAAAAAAGGCTTGCATAATGATAAATTATTTTCTGTCAGGTAATTACTGTGATGGAATGTCAAATTCAAGGTTTTGACTTAAGATGCCAAGATATGATAAATATCAGCTATCAAATGAACTGTGAGATAGATCACCATGCAATTTTCAAAGGGATGTATTAAGTTTAGTAAGTCCTTAAACCTCTGACTCATTTCAAGGATGGGGAAATTAAAAATGTTATGAAAATGATTTTAAAAATAAGAATTTCATAGAATGCTGTGGATATACTAGCTAAGAACTTTGTAGAAAGTGTCACTAACTGGGATTTGAAGGACAATTCATTGTTTTTATTTGCAATTCAGCTTTTAAACAGTTATGGAACAGCTACTGTTTGACATCACCATCTGACACTGCCAGCATGTCTCATTCTGTGTACACAATAAACAAACTAGTCATCTGATCCAGCATGTTTTACTGGAAAGAGCATGCCTCAAGATCCAATTCTTCCCTGTCTGCCTAACTTCGTGTGTGTGCAACCTGTGTCACACAAGGCCTCCTGCTTAGTTTAGCAGCCCTGGGCAAATAATGTAACCCAAGACCTTTTTCAAAAGTGTTTGTATCACTTTGAATTAAGATTTCTATTTGCAGAAACCCACAGAATGGAAAACATTTTTGCATATGATATATTTGATAAGGAGCTTGTATCTAAAATATGTAAAGAACTAAAACAATTCAATCATAAAACAGACAAATTCCCCAATTAAAAAATGGAGAACAGGCTTGGTGAGGCAGCAGTAGTGGCAGCTCAGCAGGTGGGTTGCTGGAGGTGAACAACCACATCGTGGAGGAGATGATGATGCTCAAGTTCAAGAGTGTGGCCACTGGAAACAAACCAGAAGCTATAGAAATAACATTCGAAGATTTTGATGGGGTCCTCTATGATATTTCAAATCCTAATGGAAGCAAAACAAAAAAGTGATGGTCAGGAACTTCAGGCAAGTGGTGCTGATGAGTTATTAAAGAGAGTGAATGGGACTTTCTTGGTAAATCCAGAATCAGGATACAACATTTCTTTGCTATAGCATCTTAAAAATCTGCCTGCACCCAAGAATTCCATTGTACATCAGGCTGGCACATGGAAATGAAATCATTTTGACTCCATCTTTGAAAAATACTTCCAGTTCTAAGATGGGGGCAAGGAAGGAGAGGACAGAGCAGTTATACCCTATAGAAATAATGAGACCATGTATGTTGAGTCTAAAAAGGACAGAGTCACAGTAGTCTTTATCACAGTGTTTAAGGATGATGACAATGGGGTCATTTGAAACAGGAGTCCAAAGAAGGACACAGAGCCAGCCACAGTGCCTCTGAGGTCCTCTTCAGTCACGGGAACCTCTTCTGGAGCTGTAAGATGCCAATGCTGCTGTGGGTGACAGCCTTCATGCTGTTCCCGCACCACACCAGCACCAGTGCTCAAGGCAGCACCATCGACCTGATCTGTGCATTCGGAAACTAGCTGCACTACCACATCAAGTGGTCTAAAGCCAATATTTACACACATCTGTGGGAAAAAAAACATCCCAGTTCCTCAAGGTGCTAAACCCTGCAGACCCAGATGCCGAGAAAATAGAAATGAAAACAATCATGGGGAGGATATTTTCATCCACTAACTCTTGGGAACAGAAAGTGGCTGGCAACTGAAGCTTGCAACACTTATTATGGGATAACTGTAGCTTTTAATGTTGCACCTCTTCAGATTTTTAGGAGAGTCTCCATTTCTATTCCATTTTGTACATGTTCAGAAAATAATCTGCAAAAGCAAGCCATGCTTAGAAGGACTTCATAGTTCCCAAGAATTTTTTTAAAGAATAAAAAATGGGCAACAGATCTGAATAGACCATTCTCCAAGAAGATATACAAATGATCAAATGATTCATAACCTTATGAAATGATGGTCCACATGATTAGCCATCAAGGAAGTAGAAATCAAAACCATAAGGTAATCACACCCGATAGGAAGGCTGAAATCAAAAAGACAGATAATAAGTGTTGGTGAAGATATGGAGAAATTGGATTCCTCATACAGTGCTGGTGGGAGTGTCAAATGGCGTAACCATTTCAGAAAATGTCTGGCAATCCATCAAGTGGTTAAACATAAAGTTACAACACAACCTAGCAATTCATCTCCTGAATGTATATACCCAGGAGAACATGAAAACATAATCCAGACAAATGTTTATAGCAATATTATTTATAATATCCTAAAAGCAGATAACCTAAAGGTTTATCAAATGATGGAATTTTTAAGGGATATTTCATACAAAGAAATACTATTTGTCAATAAAAAGAAATGAAATACTGATTCATGCTGGAAATGAATGAACCTTAAAAACATTATGCTATGTGAAAGAAGCCAGGCATAAAAGACCACATATTGCATTACTTCACTAATATGAATGTTTAGAGTAAGCAAATGTATAGAGACAGAAAGTAGACTAATGGCAACCTAGCATTTGAGAGGAGTGGTGGGATAATTGGAGGGTGACAGCTAAAGGGTACAGGGTTCCTGCTGGAGTAATAAATATATTCTGAAATGTATTATGGTGATGGCCGCATTATCCTAAAAGTACTAATTGTATACTTTAAGTGGATGAAGTGTATGGTATGTATGTATGTTATATCTCAATTTTTTAAAAAGGAAATCTGGTTGCTCTACAACATCATCAACATTTTGTGTTGTTGGTCTTTAATTTTAGCCTGTCGGTGTGTATTTTAATTTGAATATCCCTGATGTCTAATGATATGGAGTACTTTCTCATGTGCTATTATCTTTTTTTGTAAAGTGGCTGTTCAATTCATTTGCCTATATTTAAATTGAGTTATCATTTTATTATTAATTGATGTAGTCATTATTGATTGCTGTTGCCAATTACCCCAAAATTTAGCATCTGAAAACATGTATTAGCTCTCATAGATTCCAAGGCTCAGAAATCAGGGAGGTCAGGGAGCTGCTTAGCTGGGTGGTTTGGGCAGTCTTTCCTGAGGCTGTAATCAAGGTGTTGGCTGTAACTGCTGTCATCTGAATGCTCAACCAGGAGAGGAGGACCCACTTCCAAACTCACTCACGGGCTCCCTGTCAGGCTTCCGTGGGCCTCTTCAAAGTGCTGCTCACAATGTAGCCACTGGCTTCTTCTAGGCCAAGTGACCCAAGATACAGAACCACTGAGACACAGCCAGTATAGTATTTTTTACAACCTAACTTCGGAAGTGACAAACCATCACTACTGCCTTATTTTACTGATCACGCAGACCACCCCTTGGTGGAAGGGGACTATACGAGCGTGTGAGTATTAAGAGGTAAGGATCGTTGAGGACTGTTGGGAGGCTGGCTACTGCTCTTGAACTTTTTTTCCTTCCCCATTACCAATCAGTCATCAGTGCATACTAATGATTCCTTTGAAACATCTCTTAAATTTGCTCTATTCTCTTAACAACTCAAAATACCATTCTAGTACCCACATGTAACTCATTCCAGGTCTAATTTCTCTCTCAACCACCATATCCTTCAATTCACTGGTTTACTGACAACCATCTTCCAAAAATACCACTTTTGAGGAATTGTTTAGCTGCTAAATAACCTCACAATTGTCTATAGCTAGATTGACCAATACTACACACACGGCTATTGAGCACTTGAAATGTGTCTTATGCAACTGAAGAACTGAGTTTTTAAACTTAAAATGGACAACCGATGCAGTACAATTTTTATATTGATTATAATTAAAATGATAATATTTTAGATACATTGGATTAGGAAAATATATTATTAAAATTTACTTCACCTGTGTTTTTATTTTTTTAATGTGTCAAGTAGAAATTTTTAAATTACATAGGTGATATTATGGAACACCAGTGGTCTGTAACATTATCTATCACAGAAGGAAGGTACTTAACAAATTAAAACACAGTGTAATCAGCATATGAGAGATCTACTTCTTGTCTCCCCTTGCCTTTCCATTCTCTTGTTGGCTTTAAGATTTCAACAGAATGATTTGGAAAAGTGGCACATAGGAGATACAATGGGTGTGGTTTAAGAAAAAAAATTGTATTTTGTGTGTAAGAAATTTTAAGGAAGCCTCTTCAAGTTCTATCTTGAATGCTTAAGAAATTAAAAGACTTTTAATACATTATACGCTAAGAAATTAATTTCATTTTCATATTGACCACATAGTGTCCAAAAAATAGATTATGAAATTGTTAGCAGCTCTAAAAATAAAGCTAGGCAAACATTCCACAGCAAAATACACAAAGGAATAAGCAGTCAGGGTGTAACATTTGAGATAACAAAGTACGCAGCAAAATGATTTTACAGACTAAAGAGTATTGTTGGGGGCCCAACAATAAGCTGATTTTAGGGTCTTCCACAGGTAGCTAAAAGGAACAAGAAAATATTCAGGAAAGCTTACAAAGGGAAGGAAATGACTCATTGATAATACTTTGGCTCCAGAGGATAACCTTTGTACTGAACAGCACAGAACTCTACACCTAATCAGCAGGCGCTAGGCCGGGCAGTTTACTTACAAATGTTCAGCTGAAGGGCAGGGAAAGGCAATGCAGTGTCCCTTCCTTGAGCGTTTTGCTTTCAGATTCCAGCCTTTTATTCCCTTGAGCTGGAAACTCAGATTTTAAGGATCCATATACTTCCAGACTTTGATTACATTTTACATCTGGCAATTCAGTAAGCAGCACTTCTGTGAAAAGTTAAGTGGAAAAAACAAGATAACTTGCATTTCATGAAGTTTAACATATATACACTGTGTGTACGTGTGTGTGTGTGGTGTAATACAATAAAGAAAATTACTCAGGCCCAGTGAAACCTTGTTAGAGAGAAGCTTATACACCCACGTATTGCAAAGTGACTGTAAATATATCTGCATGATTTGTTCTAGAAGTATATTCTTTTATTTAAATATCTGAGCTACTTATTGTCCTCAATACTACATTCAACTCCCCCTAGTTTATATAATTTAGTAAACTTGCACTTTAACTTAAGAAAAACTCAGAGTTTTAAATATTTTATCACAAATGTTAAGGATTCCTTCCCTAAAACTTTAAAAAAAATCATAGACATGATTTGTTTTCATCAGAATTATTTCATCTTTTCTAAGGCAAGTATCAATGATTTATATTAGTTAGTGACTTAAAAGAAACACAAAAGTAAGATTGTGCAATATGGTGCTAGGAATCTTTTACAACTAAATCAATTCAAAGCTAGTCCTTGTGTGGGCAACCTACCCTTCCACCTATTTGTTAACTGCCTACTCTCCCCTGCTCAGGTCATTTTCACGTATGCCTAACAAAAGAGATGCAGGGGCAAATGCTGCCAAACTCACTTTAATCCAGTGAACTACAGTCAAAACCAAGTTCAAGTTCCCAGCAGCTGGTGTCACTGGCAGCCGTGCAATGTTGATCTGTGTGACAACTGGTGACTTCAGTGCTAGTTTGCTATAATGGTAAAGGCTGACACTGCTACCGTTCCCCGTATAAAGGCCTTGGCTAACGTGTCATTAAAAATCATATTTCGAGGGAATATTTAATACATGGTGAAATGTGCATTGATGATGATTAAACAACAGTTTACAAATATGTTCAGTATATTTGTAAAAAATACACATATATACACAGAGAGAGGATGGAAAGTTACACTCTAAACTGTTAACAGTTACAGTATTTGAGGTGGGTTTTGTTTCCTTTTTTACATTTTTTCAATTTTTTTTCAAAGTTTCCACAAACTTTTCCTTACAATGCATTACTTTTATAATCAAAGTATCAATTAAATGTAGTTAATAAATTTTATTTGTAAGTACAAATATTAAAAATATTTTGAAAAAAGTGAATTTTGGCAGAGAGCTTTCCTATTGCAATTAAAAAGCTATGCCATTGGCACAGTAGCCCAAAGGAGGATGAAGGAAGAAAACAGAGGACCTGGAAATAAATATGGCCTAGTGCATAAATGAAGTTAATACATGATACACCGGTCTTTAAGGATTAGTGGGAAAAAGATGTTTTTTTAAATAAAAAATATCAAAAAAATTAGTTAGCTATTTGGAGGGAAAAACAATTTAGAGCTTCTCAAATAATTTCCAGATTGTTAAAGACTTAAATCTTAAAAATCAAACAGGAAAAATATTAGAACTATAAGAATATTGTCCTAATTTGGGGGTTTAAAAGGATAGAGGCATAAAAAAACAAAGGTCCATAGATGTAACTATGTAAAACATTTTTAATTTTGCCAACAAAAATCCTTCAGTAAAATTAAAAGGCAAACTAATACAATTATTCACAACAACAATGGCAAAGCGTTGCCATACTTATTATACTGTTATTTGAATTTAACAAGATCAATGGTAAGACTACACTATTGCTAATCTGAGAGCTCTGGGGGGGCAAAGGCATAACTGGCTTGTTTAACATTCATATCCATTAGCATAATGCTCAGATGCAGTACAAGGAATTAATGTGTATTGAGTAAATTGAGTGCTGGTTAACCACGAAAGGCCACTGAAAGTGTGGGCAGGAGGAGGAGAGAGGAAATACAAATGTCAAGCAGAAATGTAAAATATCCTCTCAGTAATAAAAATGCAACTAAAACTATGACAAGAAATTAGGAGAGTTTTTGTTTGTGTGTGTGTATTTGATAATGGAGGCAGTAATGATTCAGAATGTGGAGAGTTTGGAAGGACCATTGGTGGTCATATTCTTGACTATGTAATTCCAGAATCTAGCCTAAAGAAATACAATAGATATTTGATATTTATGATGGATACATCTTCTAGACTCTTGGACTCTGCAAATCAGTGTTTTTATATTGTGTTCCAAGGAGTCCTGGGGTCTGCAGGCGAGTCTCAAAGATGAGGAAGGAGGTTACCCTAACCTTGCATGTGACTTTTATCTCATTTATATATTAGGTCTGATAGAAGAATATTTTCTTAAAGATTCCACTAAAAACATCAAAATTTGAACAATACTGTCCTGCTGTATATGATTTCTTCAATAAAGTGCAATGGAGCCTTACTTCTCTAAAAGTACTGGAGAAGTGAAGAACAATTGCGTGTTGCATTGCCAAACACTGGCCTCAACAGTAACTGAAATTCCAGCTTCAGGAAACTTGTAAATCATTCTATAATTACACTGCAAATAGTCAAAACCTCAGATGTAAAATCTGACATTATCCAGGGCCTGTTGCATTATAAATAGAAGACTTGTGTTCTACGATGTCCACCTGTGTTCTTTAACATGTCCGTCTGTCCTCACAGGAGCTTCCACTCAGATGTTTTAACAGAATCGATTTCATTGAAGGAACTATTTACAGAAAGTTTGGTTAGATTCAGAGTTTGGGTTGGGTGAAGGGAAATAAGCCTAAACTACAAGGCCATGACCAGAGACATGGAGGTATTCAAGCCCTTACAATATCAAGAAGCTGTTACCCCCACTAGGGCTGAAGCAATAAGGTGAGGAAGTCCGATCAGCAGAGCAGTGAAGGGGGAGCTGCCTTGTAAGAGACTTAGAGAATAAAAGCAGGAGAAAAGGTGGGAGGAAATACCCCAATTTTTCCCCTTTTTCACCCTCCAACCCATTGTTGATGTTACCCTATTGACCAATCTCCTGCCTGGAAGTCAGCTGGCTAGGGAGCCCAGAGAAAATAATCTATGGAAGTTCTGCCTTCTGAGGCACAGTGTAGCAGAGAAGTATGGAAAATCGGTTTTGGCAGAGAGCAAGTTGAAAATACCCAGCATGTTTGTAACAGTGGAATACTGAGACCCCAGGTGCTCACTATTAGAGGAGTGCTTAACTAATGGTATTAATCACTCTCCAATTAAGTAATTAATGGTGCTCAAAAGACCGTTATGTGTTTAGGGAGCATGGAAGAGTGACCAACTTCATTATGGGGTCAGGGGTAGAGAGGAGATTCAGGAAAAGATTTTTCTCAAATTGGAAGTTAAGGTGCTTGGTTGTCACCAAAGCAAAGTTTCTTGTATCTTCGTTTTTTATAAAAACAATGCATATTCAGTCTAGGAAACACACACACAATAAAAAAACAAAATCTACAGTCTCACCCCCACCTCAAGGCCACTATCAACATCTGAAGGTGTTTATGGCTTTTAGATCTTATTCTATGCATGCATACTCATGTGATTATGTTCTATTTGGGATAACACATTCTTTGGTAAACTGTGTTTTTCCACTCAAACCACAAATACGTTCTCATCCAATAAATATCATTCTGTAACTTATAAAAACATTTAAAACTTTAAAAAACTTGTTTCCTCCTCTCTGGTAACTAATTTCTATCCTCAGACACTTAGTTTGCTCTCTCTTTTGGCAATTACCAAAGGCACCATGCGGTGAGCTTCCTTGTAGTTTACTCTTTCACACACTGCTGCTCTCAGGCCCATATCAGACCACAGCCTGTTTTTCTACAGCCCTCAAACTAATAGCTTTCATATTTTTTAAAAGATAAAAAGAAAAGGACACACACAAAGAAGAAAAGCAACAGAGACATATGTGGCTTGCTATCTGGGCTTTTATAGAAAACATTGTCAATCCCTGTATTATGAACTCCAAGAAATGCTATTTTTGAGTCAAAGGATATGAACAGTTTTTGAGGCTTTTACTGCAGTCTGCCAAATTGCCCTCCAGAAACATTGAAGCAATTTATGTCCTTCTCAGTACTAGCTTAAATATTTGCCATGCATTCTGCCTCCAGGATCACTGGCCCAACACGTTAATTAGCTCTGAGTATTCTTTTGTTCTCAGTCAACTTGATGGTGTATTATCGTTTTAAGTTTTCACTTCCCTTAAAAATAGGTTTGGCCATTTTCTTTCTTGACTTTAATTTACATTTTTGCCCATTCTCTAAAAAACATGGTATTTCTATTTCTTTGTAAGACCTCTATTAAATAAGGATGACACTCTCTTATCTTTCACATATATGCAAATTTTTTGATAACTTTTACTTATCTTTTTATTTTATATAATAGGAGTATTTGATAAAAGAAGTTAAAAATTCTGTAGTCAAGTCTGCCACTTTTCTTTTGTAATATTTCTTGCTTACTTTTTTTAATCCTCATTCAGGATTATGTTTATTGATTTTTAGAGAGAGAGAGAGACAGAAACATCTATGTGAGAAACACTGATCTGTTTGCCTCCCCTTATGCGCCTCGCCTCAACCTCCACAGCCCCACCAGGGGTCCAAGAAGAACCCTTTGGTGTGCAGGAGAATGCTCAACCACCTGGGCCACGTGGCCAGGGCTATTTCACGCTTACTTCGAAAGTATAGGCAATTCACTTATATTTTCTCATTGCACTACTAAGTCTTTTTAAGATTTGAAATCTTTTAATCCTGATCAAATTTAGTGTCTGAGAAAAGGATTTTAAAGTGTGAATAGGTAATATAATGTGAATCCTGGAATTATATTGCAGGGTTTAATTTGGCCTCATTACATACTACATATTTGAGTAAATTACTTAACCTCTCTAAGTCACGGTTTTATTCTTTATTAAATGGAGATAATAGTAATACCTACCATAGGGTTGATGGAAGAATGTACAGCTATATATAAAACACGAAAAGCACTTTGCCTAGTGCCATTAGCTATTATTATAGCAGTAGGGAATATTCCAGGCAAAAGAAATAACATGTATAAAGGTAGAAAGTTATGAAGCAAGTTTGTGCATTTAGGAAACTAGATGTGGTGTGGTAAAAAGGGGTGTCAAGTGTGAGGGGCAAGGTTGACAGGTGGGAGGGGGAGATGGCCTTGAAGTCCAGGCCTAGGAGCTTGCTCTTGATATTACCAGAGATTGGAGCTAAAGAAAGCCTTCGTGCAAGCAGGAACCCCACTGAAACATGTGATGTTGGACGAGCTCTGTGGTAACAAAGTGGAAAACGGACTAGATTCAGAACATTAATCATATTGCTGCGTCACAAAAGTAGCAGCCTGCTGCTCCATGCTCCCCTCCCCAAATTCCTGCTAGAGCTCTAGTGACAAATTCTTTTACTTTCTAACTCTTCTGATATTTGCCTCTTTATTTCTAAATGTCATGCTTAAACTATTTCTGTTTTAACCTGTATAGGTTTTCTATTTTGTCATCATAGATATGATTGTTAAACTAATCAATAAACAATGACTCAGAAGAAAGACTCGACTTGCTAGTGAGTGAAAGCCTGGGAATGAGATGGGGGAGGGGTAGGAGAGGTGGAGGAGTCCCAGGTTAGAGACCACGCAAGCAGCCTGGAAGCAGACAGATGACTTCAGCTTGGGAAATGTCAAGTTTTAAGCACCATTTCCTGTAATGTGACAAGTCCAGTATTGCCCCAGGCTTCTGTCTTGGTGGTTCCTCACTGCTCGGAGGACCAAGTGTTGACAGTTCAGGAGGCAGTCTTGGGGGTGGGGGGGGGGGCGGTTTGGAAAGTGCAGGTAAAGAAAACCTGCCAGCTAGAACTTCAAACAAAGCTTTCCAATCTCATGCCATGGAAGGAGTTACAGACGGTAGGTGTTGGTCTCCCAGCACCACGGGTGGGAGGGCCCAATCACTCCTGCACAGCAGCCTCTTCTGTTTACCCCAGTTTGAGCCTTTCAGACCTTACCATTTCCTGGGTGTGCCATGAGGTGGGTGTATGAATCACTGCTTTACAAGGCCTGTCTGTGCACTCCTAGTCAACAATCAATCTGCTGGGCTGGCTGCCAGACCTCTTTTACCGAAAACTTTGTGGCCTTTTAAAAATTTCTGCTGCTCCCCACCCACCCTGTCATCACTCATTCCTAGACTCACTCACCATTTAAAACCACCTTTAAAGTACACTGAGTACCACCGTTTAAAGGGTTCAAGAGAGGAGTTCCTGCCCATGGCCTCCTTACTCTCAAGGTGGCCCTAGGCCCACACTCTATAAGGCAAGCACCCAGGGGACACTGCTGTGTTTGAAGAACAACTGGCACACTTGACATTTCTATTAGAACAATGGGACCTGATTGCCTCGGGCAGCAAGTCCATCTTCACAGCAGCCAACTCTCTTTCAAACCCATACCCCGCCCCCGCAATGAGTACAGAAGAATGAAGGAGGATTTTTTAAATTGAATTTATGGACAGCTACAGGAACAAAAAAACGGGATTAGGTGGATTAGGTGAGTGTGGAGCCCTTTTCTTCCTGGCACTCCCCTCTGAATCATCCCACTCCACTTGTGACGTCGCAGATGCCTGGATCCTGCTGGCGTGGGATGCCCTCGCTCGCTCGGGCGTCACCAGCGGTTCCACTCAGCGGTCCCCGGGGAGGTGGCCTGGCGGATGCAGAGGTCGGCGAGCTAGGGCCCTGGGAGGCAGCGCGCCACCAACAGCGCCTCCCCCTCCGCCGCGCTCCCTGCCCCTCGCCTGCGGCCAGACGCCTGGCGCCCCTTGGCTAGCCTCTCGCGCCAGATCACCTCCTCTTTCTCCGCATTTCCCTCCTCCTCCTCCCCCGCCTCTTCCGTTTCTACAGGGAAAGACTGCAGCCTCCTTGTAGGCTCTGTATCCCCGGCTTACTGAGCACGATTTCCTCCCTGTGCCCCCGCGCCCCGGTGCCACCACTCCCTCCTCCTCGGGTCTGCTTCCCGGTCCAGGCGAACAGCACGTTCCGATCGCCTCTCCGGACCTCAGGTGAGTAAATCTGGGCTAGGAGGGCTGCTCGCCTCTCCGCCCGGCCTGTGATGACCTCAGTCCGCTGCCCCGAAGCTGCGGCCCGCCGGCCCACCCGCGCCGCTGCTGCAGCCGGCCGGGGGGAAGGAGATCGCGGGTCCTGCGGACCCTGGGCTCTGCGGCAACAACCCGAAAGGAGTAGACAGTGGGAAGAAAGGGTCGCAAACAACTTTTTATTTTTTAATTGATCATTTGCATTTCTGGGTCGAAGCTGATCTGACAGTTGTCGAGGGCTGTGGCTCAGATTCCACAGGTAGATGGCGTAGCTGTCAAGCGGCCCTGGATTTTGTTTTGGGGGATGCTTCTGAGTGTTCAAAGCTCCTGGCTGCCGCTACTGACCCACTAGACCGTTAGATGGGTATAAAATAAGCACAATGGGACTATACTTAGAAAAGTCTGTACCTCTTTGCTTTTAATTTTCTGCATTATGAAAGGCGGTTTTGTAAGACGTGCATAATTGGTATGGCCAGAGTAGTAGGTGGGAGAAAATATTTAACGTGGGTTTGGCGAAATCATGTATACTGTTAGATACAAAGAACAGGAAAGTCTCTAGATTATTTAATATATCCATAAGGAATACATATAAACAACCAAGGAGTATATTTTAGAGATTTCCAGTTTTTAAAGCTTATTTTATTTTAATTGATTTGAGAGAGAGAGAGAGAGAGAGAGAGGCAGAGACAGAGATTAATTTGTTGTTCCACCTATTTATGCATTCATTGGTTGATTCTTTCATGTGCCCTGACAGGAGATGGAACTCCAACGTTGGCATATGGACACCCATGTTCTAACCAACTGAGCTACCTTGCCAGGGCATTAAAGCTAATTTTAAAGTAGTTTTAAAGTTGAATAAAGAGGCATCTGCCCACTGTGTGAATGACATTTCACTTCAGAATGACAGTGGGTTAAGGTTATACGGATGTTCCACTTAAGTGCATCCCATATGTTGAATAAAGTATTTTTTGGACCCTTTTTTTGTGATGTCTAGCTTTGAAACCAAAGAAATGGATAAGAATCATCCTTGCTCAGTGTGACAGTAGTCTAATGATGAAAATAATCCACTGAATTGATATGGGCTGATGACCTCATTTTTACTTTTTTTTATTTTTTAAAAAAATTTATTTATTTATTTTCAGAGAGAGGAGAAGTGAGGGAGAAAGAGAGGGAGAGAAACATCAGTGTGTGGTTGCCTCTCACACACCCCCAAATGGGGACCTGGCCTGCAACTGAGGCATGTGCCCTGACTGGGAATCAAACCGGTGACCCTTCACTCACAGGCCAGCACTCAATCCACTGAACCACACCAGCTGGGCTTATTTTTACTTTTTAAAATAGGGACTATCAGGGGAAAATAAAGGCAATGGTGGAGTTTATTTTTTCAATGAAAATATTTGTTTGCATTCTTATTTAGAACCTAGTTTACTTTTAAGCTTTTGCCAATTTTTATACTACTCTTGAAGTCAGTTCTTAGTCATGAAGAGGATTATGTAAGGTGCATAAAGTTAAGCTTTACTTCTTGCATATAATAAGCTACCATTTCTTTTCAAGCTTTTGGGCTAAACCACCACTTGCTTGGAAATTGCAGCTTGGTCTCATGACATTTAATGTGAAATATCTTATTACAGATTTAATTAAAGCTATACATGAGGTAGTCCTGAAAAATAAAAGAGAATATGCCTTATTTTACACATAAGGCCTTTGAAGAAAAGTTATAAACTTATTTATTATATATGTATTTCCCCTTTTATAGTATTTCTGGCTCTGATAACAATTAGAAAATCTTATTTAATTTCATCTCGTAGATAAATTGTCTAAAAGATAATTATGTTATATACAGTGATTAATAAAAATATACGCCTTTTTCTTTTATTAAAGATGAGGGTAGTCTACATGAGAACTTTTTCCGGATGTGTATCTTTATAAATGTTTTTGTTAAAATACAGGGTGGGGCAAGTAGGTTCACAGATATGAGTACATGAAACAACATTTATTATTTATTGTTTTATTTTCCATTCAAGTGTAAGGCTACTTTTGCGCCATGCTGTATTTTGAATTTTGTGATGAAGCTAATAAAACTCTTTTTGATTTTTTGGTTTTTGGTTTAGAATTTAGAAATAAAAGCAGAGTTGACAGCACTTTGCTTTCCTCTCATGATTAGCGCGGAGTTGTGTTTCCCAATCTTACCTGATTTTAAAATTCACCTGGTGGTAGGTAACAGCAGTTTAAGAAGACTCCCAGGTTGCAGCTTGGGAGTTCCTGAATCAAAATTTCTAAGGGAATGAGGATACTTGTCCTGGCTGGTGTGGCTCAGTTGGTTGGAGCATCATCTTATAAACCAAAAGGTCACGGGCTCAATTCCCAGTCAGGGCACATTCCTGGGTTGGGGGTTTGATGTCCAGTTGGGATGTTTGCAAGAGGTAACCTATCGATGTCTCTCTCTCACATTGATGTTTCTATCCCTCCTTTCTCCTTTCTAAAATCAATAAGCATGTCCTTGGGTGAGGATGGGAAAAAAAAACTTAATGTAGGCCAAAATAATAACATTTTAAAAGAACAGACCAAAATAAACAAAAAAGGCAACACTGCCACACACAAGTGGAAAAATAACTGTTGCTGGAATGAATAACTGACATAATCTGTTAGCATTCCTGTATATTTTCTATCAAAAAAATTCAAAATGGGTTTGAGGATTAGTAAGATTCTAGAACCTGGTTAACAGTGATCAAAACTATAAACAATATCCAATGCGAAAAAGTCTTTTTACAAGCCACACATGTGCGTCTTTTCTTTGTGCCTTGAATTATAAATTTGTATTTTTAACAATATTCTTTCCTACAGTTAAGAGGTTATGCTGAATCTGTTTTTTTTATTATATGTGATTTCAGGATTCATTTGTGACACCATGGTTGTTCTAAAAACAGCCCTTAGCATACTAAAGTTTGAGCATATAGTTGGAGCATAGCAGATAGAAAACTATCTAAATAAAGTGTTTCCATTTAATGAATATCTTACTAACTATGGAGAAGAGGGTAAAAAAGTGTCACTATCAAATTTAAAAGTATATTTTTATTTTTTAAGATTTTATTTATTTATCTTTTAGAGAGAGGAGAAAGGAGGGAGAAAGAGAGGGAGAGAAACATAGATATGTAAGAGAAACATCGATTGGTTGCCTCTCACACCTCCCCAACTGGGGACCTGGCCCAAAACCCAGGCATGTGCCCTGACCAGGAATCAAACCTGTGACCTTTCAGTCTGCAGGACGATACCCAACCCACTGAGCCATGCCAGCCAGGACTAAAAAGTATTTTTAAATGGAATACTTTTTCATAACTTTCAAATGGGTTCTGGGAAGTCTTTGAAATATATACCTTATATATATATATGGTATATATAACTTTCTCCAGCACTTAATTTTTGCTACAAAAATGACAATATAAACTGACCCCTAGCTGACAAAGGCCAGCACTCTTAGCTGCAGTAGCTATATGGTTCCCTGTTCTGCTCTCAAGTAACCAACGAGAGATAGCTGACTGTTGTACCTGGGGTTCCTTAACATTTCTGAAGACACTCCGTGTTTTTCAACCCAGATCTACTAAATCAATATCTCCAGGGAAAAGGTAAAAAAAAAAAAAAATGATGTCTTTAACAAGCATTCCAATTAATTCTTGATCTCACTAATTTGGAAAACACTGCTTTAGCATAAACTCGCATTTGTAATCTACCAGAGCAGCCTTTGAGAACAGAAGACATCTTTGTGGTCTATTTCTCTGCGCAGCATCAGTGAGCAAAAATGTGGGCTAACGTGGTCCATTAGTAGCCTTAACAGAGCTAGGGTGAGGTAGCCTGATCAGCTTAGACACTGCATGTATGTCAACACTATTTGAGTGTCAGGAACAGGGGATGGAGGAATCTTAAGGTTAAATGGGTGGATTTAGTGGATTTACATATTCCATATTTAACATCCTTTCTAGCAAAACCAAATTAAACTTACTATTTTAATCAACTAAATTAATCTTATCAAGATAGGTCACCTCTAATCCTGGCTGGTGTGGCTCAGTGGGTTGAGTGCCAGCCTGTGAACCGAACGGTCATTGGTTCAACTCCCAGTCAGGGTACATGCCTGGGTTGCAGGCCAGGTACCCAGTTTGGGGGTGTGCAAGAGGCAATGATCAATGTTTCTCTCCCACTCTTTCTCCCTTTCTTTCCCATTTTCTGAAAATAAATAAATAAAATCCTTAGAAAAAGATAGGTCACCCCTAGATGACAGAGCATAATTTCAGAATCTGAATTGTGCTTTTAAAAATATGTGATTCAGTTGCTAGTCATATGCAGAATATATGTAGACTTTTATATAAATAAATATGGGGCCACATGCTTAACATCACCTGGGTAATGCTGATAAAATTCAAGTACAATAAATAATATGATGAGGATGAATTCTGCATTTACAAAGCTAAGAGGAAATTCATTAGCCAAGTTTGAACACCTCCGAGGTATGTGCTAAGAGTCTTGAGAACCCACACACATTTAAACCTTTTGCCAGACAGAGCATAAATAAGCAAACTAATGTGGACTGTGTAGGAGAGATGGGAGAGAGATCTGGCCTGCCTCCATTCTCCCAGGGCCCAGGAGCCCAGGATGAAGAAGTGTCAGGAATGGCCCCTGGGGGAGCCAGCTGTTGAACTGACTCTCCACGCATGCAGGCACATGCCCACACATGCATGCCCATACAGTCGCACACACACAAATGCTCTCCTTAAAAATTTTTTTTTATCAAATTAAAAACATGTACAGAAAAGTATGCAAGTCCTCAATGTATATAGCTTGATGAATTTACACAGTCAACCCACCCATGTAACCATCATTCAGATCCAAAAGACACAGTGGGGCAAAAGAAGGTTTACAGCTGTGAGTGTGCAAAGCAGGGTTTATCGTTGCATTATTTATTTTCCATACAAACACCTGTAAACCTCCTTTTGCCCCACCCCGTATTACCAGTGCCTAAACCCCCTTCGTATTCGCCATCAGTAGCCTTTCCTTCTTCTCCAAGGGTAACCACCACTGTGACTCCTAACAACTTAAGTTAGTTTCGCCTGTTTTTGAACATCAAATAAATTAAATTGCACAGCACATTTCTTTTACTCAACAGTAATTTTTTGTGTGTGAGTTTCATCCATGTTGTCACCTATACCGTAATTGTTTCATTTTCACGGCTGTATAGTGTTTTCTTGCGTGAATATGCCATAGTTAATTCCATTTTATTACTGATGGTTATTTGGGTTATTTCTAGTGTTAGATCACTGCAAATTACGCTGCTCATAAATATCCTGCACTTGTTTTTAATGCATATGTGAATCAATTTCTGTCAGGCATATATCTACAAGGGAAATTGCTAGATCATAGGTTTTGCTTATATTCAACAAACTACAAATAGTTTTCCAAAGTGGTTGTACCAATTTTATTCACACCAGCAGTGTATCCTTACCCAAACTGGAAATTTTCAGTCTTTAATTTTAGCTATTTCACTGGATATGCAGTGGTATCCTGTTGTGATTTCAAGTTTCATTTTCCTGATTACTAATGAGGCAGACTATCTTTCCATGTGTTTATTGGTCATTTAAATGTCCTTGTTTATGAGATATCTATTCAAGTTTCTTGCCCTTGAACTAATTCTGAGAAGGTAAGTAGATATTAGGTAGAGAAAGCAGAAGGCAGGCCAGTCAACCAGAAGGAAGAGCATGTGCCAATTAATGGTCTCTACAGAGCGTGAGAGTAAATGGACAGATATTGGGAAATCAGCTACTAAAGTGCTAACTTTAATCAGAGGCTGTGGAATGATGACAGCAATATCACGCAGATCAAAGTAAAGCAACACCAAAAAAGTACAGGCAGTCCCATACTGTCTATTTAATGGATTCTGGGAAATGTTTGACAGTCAAATATCTGAAAGCTGAACAAAGCTTATATACTAAAAGAACAATTTTGTTTCCAATGAGCTAAAAGATAGTATTTGTAAGTCCCCTGTAATGCTTATGATACAATTTTCCTCTGGCCTAGGTAACCAGGTGAGCAGATGAGCATCTCATGTTGATATCATGGGAAGCTACTGTTACCACGTTGCACTTCATTCATCACTGGTTGCTCCAGAAGTTGAACAAATTAAGCCCCCGACATACATTGTATGTGCCCACTTATGTTCTCCTTCCCTTCAGCCTGGCAGTCTGCATTCTTTAAACTACTCCATAAAGCAGGGGTCCCCAACCCCCGGTGACACATCAGTACTAGTCTCATGACCTGTTAGGAACTGGGCCGCACAGCAGGTGAGTGGCAGGCAAGAGAGTAAAGCTTCATCCCACTCCCCATCACTCACATTACCATCTGAGCTCGCCTCCCACAAAACTGGTCCCTGGTACTAGAAAGGCTGGGGACCACTGCCCTAAAGCAGCCCTAAGTACTGGAGCAAAAGGGAAGGAGACCAAGGTCTGTGTTTACCCTGCAATGGCAGTGTGAGCTAAATGGAGCCTTGGGCCAGCCCCTCAGCATGTGCCCACCTGAGACTCCAAGACAGCTGCACCCCCAGGAGAGAGGTCACCACAAACACCTTCTCGTTGAACACCCAGGTATTTCACAGAAGTTTGGCCTTTTCCCTCAACAATGATGTCAGGCAGTGCCACCATACAGTAGCTTCAAATGGCCATTCCTTAGAGCACAGGTGGCAAACACAAGGCCCACCTGCCAAATCCAGCCCTGCACCTTGTTTTATCCAGCCTAGCACCTTGTTTCTACCTGACAGCAGCACCGAGCTCTCACTGGTTAAGGAGTAGTTACATTTATACAGTCCTAAAATTACACTCAGCCCTTTGAAGGCAACTGAGAGGCTGATGTAGCCCACGGTAAAAATGAGTTTGACACCCCTGCCTTAGAGAATGAGTGAAAGACTGAATTCAGAATGTGAATAGTTGGGGGGTGGGGGGCGGGTGGGAGTGAAGTCACTGTATGAAGAGCAAAAAAATGTGGGCTCTGTAGAAGCAGTGGATTATCTTCAGGAAGAAGGGAATGTGAACGGAAATGCTTCGACCCACTTGCCTATTCATTGGAGAGCAGCCCTAGTTTGTTGAGGGTGCTTATCTGTGCCGTCACACTTCTGTCACTGGGAACAACGAAAGGGCACGGCCAGCTACTGGCACAACCAGGTTCTTCACGCACCACCTCTGGCCCTAAAATCTCCACAAAATTTCTTGACAAAAATATCCCCTTACCGGCATAACGACCTTCCAGAGCCATGCACAGGTGACCTGCCACGAAGCCAGAGGAGTCTTGCAGCTTCCAGGAGCCAAGTTTCCACCGAGACACCCAGAAACTGAAGTAATCAGATCTGGCTGGCATGAAGGAACTTTATTCTGGGTCGTTCCGAGAATCACAATTAGGTCCCAGCCTTTTGGATTTAATGGACTAGTAAATATTCAAAAAAGATTTCAGTGACCCATATAAAGTTGCTGCCTCTTGTTTTCTCAAATAAAAACATGTGACTGGGGTTTCTGTGAAGTTGTGTTTAATAGCCATGCATGTCATTTGTTATCTGCTACAGCGAGGCTGTGTGCTGGGTCCTTTTCCAGAAATACCTCATTTGATCTTCTCAATGACTCTGAACGGTACGTGCTGCCTTCCTATTACAGATGGGGAAAGAGGCTCAGAGAGGGGAAGTAAATTACCTGATGCCACACAGCTTAGTCAGCGGCAGAGCCAGGTTTTGAACCCAGAATCCGAATTCCAAAGCCTATGTCTTTCCCACTCTACTGTTTACCACATCTAAGGTATGTGTAAATTATTCAGATGTGATTTCTAAACTTCTGGTGTTCTGATGAGATGATGAAATGGTCAGAAATTAAGAGAGTTTTATCTTTGTAGAGAGATTTGGGCTTCTAGGAAGTCTTAAGAGTCTTTCCTCCTCGTTTTTACCTACCTTCTTCAATTTAGTCAATATTTCTCCCACTGGATATGAAAATCCCACAAACACTAAAGAGACTGTTTATATCTGACATTGTGATAGATACACATTTTGGCCTGAGATAGTGAGCAATATAACTTCTTTAAACCTACTCTGTTCAACTGCAATTTGGAATACATTGTTACAAAGTAAGGCTTAGGAGAGCTTATTTCAATGTTTATGGCATTTTTAATGATTTGGCTATTAAATAATTCCATGTGGAAAAGATTGCCTCACCAGTTAAACTTATTGACCACATGAGTGGGAAAGAGATCCCTGCCTCATTTTTACTTTTCGCCGGAAAAAAGACAAAGGAATGGGTTGTGTTAGCATTTGCTAAGACTATCAAGGTCTCTCTGTCAGGAGAGGTGTATTCCCTAGAATTTGTATGGTGAAAGCCTACCTCCCAATACTTGAGAATGTGACTGTTTTTGGGGGATGGGGCCTTTCAGGAAGCAATTAAGGTTAAAAGCAGCCACACGAGAGAGCCCTAATCCAACCTGACTGGTGTGTTTATAAGAAGAGGGAGGTGCACAGGGATGTGAACTCGAAGAGGAAAGGCCACATCAGGACAAAAAGGAAGGCGACCATCTGCAAGCCAATGAGGGAAGCTTCAGGAGAAACCAAACCTGCCAACACCTTGGTCCTGAACTTCTGGCCTCCAGATCTGTGAGACTTAAATTTCTGCTGTTCAAGCTACCCAGTTGGCGGTATTTTGTTATGGCAGTTCTAGGAACTAATATAAGAGGAATTAGAAATTCGGCCTGAGCTAAGCCCCTCCCTCACCACTGATGTCTTGACAGCCTGTGAGGCATCAATAGAAGAGGATGGATGAGCTTTTACTGTCCAGCAAAGATGGTTTGCAGTAGGGCTGAGGATCAGGGGGGGCAAAGGTTTTCTGAGAGAAGAAAATAAGGTGTCTATTAAATAGTGGTTTATAATAGTCAAAGTAGTAACAGCCATTAGGTGTGTGTTCTCTACTCTTTGGTATATAATGTACCTTATAATAATAAGTTGATGATTACTTATCCAATAATTACTCATTTCTTTCCTTAGTTAACTGCTAGTAATTTACAAAATAATTTTATTGGCTGAAATACTGGCTAACAGAGTGGGCTTCTGCCAGCTTGCCTGGGCTTGAATCTTGTCCCAGCCACTGCCTAGCTGTGCGATTGTGGGCAAATCATATAGCCTCTTGTGCCTTGGTTTCTTTATGAAATGGAGAGATTAGTGCCTTTTTCATAGGGTTGCATGAGAGTTAAATGGGTTAATATACTTAACGTTCTTAGAAGGAGATAGTAAGTACCTGATAAATGTTAGATCTTATTTTAACTTGGTCCTGTTTCTACATATAGATAAGTGATAGCAGAACCACTGGACCTACATGGTTTTGCTGAGATATCTGCCACCAGGTGCCACGCTCCCCCCTCCCCCGCCCCCACCAAACTGCCAGTATAGTGCTTAATTAGAATAAGCAACCTGAAGAACAGTAGCACTTAAATCTCTTTTTAGCATCATCCAGAGACTGACAAAAATACGGATTTTTGGGCCCTGTATCCTGAAATTGATTCACTAAGTTGGGATGGAGCCCAGGAATCTGTCTTTTAAGTAATCACATTGGGTAATTCTGATACGGGGAGTTCTTAGTACATCCATTAAAAAATACTAATCAAAAGGAATTATTTTGTATTCAAAGCTATTAAATTATGGTAAATGTCATAACTTACTAATCATGAGTTCCTAATAATTTTCATTCTAAGGTATTTGAGATGTTTAAATAAAATTTAGGTCAATAATGAGGTGTAAGATTGCTTTTAAAAATCATCTAAAAGGCCCTGACTGGTGTGGCTCAGTTGGTTGGGCGCCATTCCGCACAGTGAAAGGTCACTGGCTCGATTCCTGGTCAGGGCACAGGCCTGGGCTGCGGGGTCAGTCCCCAGATGGGGGCACTTAAGAGAGGCAACCAACTGATGTTTCTCTCTCTCATCAATGTTTCTTTCCCTGTCTCTCTCCCCCTCCCTCTCTCTAAAAATAAAAAATAAAATCTTTTGAAAATCATCTAAAAGATAATTTCCACACGTATTAATAAGAGCTGCTGCTAAGCCTGGAGAAATTCTGTACTGGATGTAGTACTCAGTTTCTCTGTAGACAATCGCAAGTTGCGTCATTCAAGGCCAGGGTGAATTGCTCACTACGCCCCTCAGGGTTCTGGCTTGCCTGAGTAAATTGAGTTGAGGGCAGATGGAGAGATACACAGTATACAGAAGCAGTTTACAGAGAAGCACAAAGAATGGTGGTTAGCTTTGTTTGGAGAAAATGGTCCATTTAGTCAGAAAGTAGCAGGCTAACTAGGCAAATTAATTAGAAAGCTTTGCATGTAGATGCTAATACTATAAATTACTTTTTTTTTAATGGAGTTGGGACCCAGAGAAAGGTAAATAGCTGAAGAAGTGCTAGGTTCTTACAGGATGAGGTCCCCATAGCACGGCTGGAGAAAGCTTAGTCTCAAACTGACACTGGGCAGTCAAGCAGGAATTTGACAAAGTATAATATTGTTGCCTAGTGTCAGGGTAAACAGTGATTAAGGTTGAACACTGGGATTATTTTGGAACTGAAAACCCTGATTATCGTGTTACAACGAATTCCTAAAATTCCTAAAATCTGTGTATCAGTGTTACAGGGTGCAGAGTGGGGGTCCCCTGAAACTAGGAGAAAACCCCCCACAGCCTTGATTGGAGGAAAGGGGAAGTGGATGATACAGTGGTTAAGATACTTTGCCTAACAATGGCAAGGCAATAGCCGAGCCTCGCTTGAAGGAAGAGGTCTGCCTCCCAAGGCGAAAGGTGTACAGGACTCTGAGCATTTGGGGACTGATGACATGGGGAGCGGGGACAGCTTATACAGCACCTGCCCTAGAGGCAGGGAGCATATGCCCACCTCAGAAGTCCCTGGGAACTCTTGCTCTGATTAAAGTTGGCGGCCAAAAGAAAGTAAGAGATGTAGGGAACTGGCAAAAATGGCACATCATAGGAGGGGCCAGATATGAGGTCACATAGGAAGTTCTGGGCCAAGCATTTAAAATGAGGATGGGCTGAAAGAGAAGGAGTCTGTTCTGCCATGAGGTCCCGTGCGTAAGGGAGAGAGTGCCCCACGAGGAGAAGCCGTGCTGTCCGTAGTGAGAGAGGAACAACTTCTGCATCTCCATAAGGAGAAGCCATGCTTATTGGACATGTGCTCTGCCTGGACTCCACCATGACCCAGTGTAACATGCACATGTTTTCCTGAACCACTACAGGAGTCTGAGAACAAGGTACCCCAGATCCTGAAGGAGAGAGCTGCTGAAAGAGGTGGTGACTCTGAAACCCCCAAGTGCACATTCCAGAGGAGATGGAGATCTGTTTGTGGGACCAGCTTAAGAACAGATAAGGATATGGGGAACATCTAGGTGTGGTTTTGGCTTATAACCTTTTGGGGAGCAAGGGAAGTGTTGGTTCTCGAGGGAGAGCAGAGCTCCTAGCAGGAGTGCTCTTGGCCCCCACCCCCAGGCTGGAATCTGTCAATAAAAACCTGTTTTCTTCACCACTAATCGTTGGGTCACGTGACAGGGCGCCACGTGACCAAGCCCGGTGGTGTGCTTGGCTGCACCAGGACTGCAGGTTAAAGCTGGTGTTTCTCTCCCAGTGGTCAAGCTGCTGGGAGGGAGAACCGGTGGGGTGGTTCCCGGAGCTGGTAGCTGTGTGAGTCACCCCCCCTGGGTGTTCTGAGGGCGCTGTAGAAAGAGCTTCTCAGGTTACCCAATGGTGTTTCTTTTAGGAAAAAAATTAATTGGCTTTAACAAAGTTCAGTAAAATAGATAATACTGATACTGTTTATCTAGAAAACTTTCAAACTGGACTCCTTAAAATGTTCATGCCACTTTTAAGATAAAAAGCTATTAAGGTAACTGTTAGCTCATTGATGCTTTTCCCTTTACTTTGAATAATCTCAGAACAAAAATCAAAATTATCAAAGTTAGTGAATTTATACTCTTGAGATTTGTGTATTCTGTTAAGATCTATATATATATATTTCATATATTCACAGGTTGTTTTTCCATTTAACATTATAGCATTAACATATTTCCATGTTAAATATTCTTAAACTCTAGTTAAACTAGAGTTTAATGACCATATAGTATCTATCTTACATTTCACCAGTGTTTAAGATTATTTTCAACATTTTGCTATTGTAAATAATATTAATCCTTCTTGCACAGAAATATTTTAGCTCAACTCTGACTTTCTTAACAGAAATTAAGGCAGGATTGGAGTTCCTGGCTACAAAGGTAGTGACATCTCTAGAGAACCTGACACATTTTTCTCACATTGCCCTCTGGAAACCCACTGGTGGGCACACCCATTAGCAGAGGTCAGCAACAGCTTCCCACCCCTTTTCCAAGAATAAATGCTAACTTCAAAACAGCCTTGTCTACTTAATAGAGAAAGAGGGTGTCTCATGGCCTTATTCACTTTCCTTTTACTACTATTGAGGTTGGACATATTTTCTCATGGCGATTGACCCATAATCTCAAGAAAATAGCATATTTTTAATAGTAATTTGTTTAATTTAAACCAGCTATGACAATTCACAATTAACTTCATTGCACTGACTGCTTTATGTGGTACTAGTTCTCAGCCTTGTAATATCTATAAAGGGAACTTTTTAAAAAAGAACATAGGCTCAGCAGCCGCCCATGTTCTTTATTATGGTAATAAATAAATTCATTATGGTAATAAAGAACATGGGCGGCTGCTGAGCCTATGTTCTTGTGTAAACCAGAAGTTACTTCACCTCCCTAAGATCTCGTTTTCTTGACTTTAAGACAGGACTGATAATCCCCAACATAATTCTCACATTAATGAGAGAGCAATTATTAAAGCTTGCAAGAAAATGTAGCTACTATTGAAAAATGAGAACTGTTTCCCTCCTAATTACCCAATAGGATATCCAGGTGTGATAGCATATCTCTTAGAAGCCATAACTTCTCAAGTCCCAACAGATTTCGTGTTTCACTTCACTTTATTACTTAACCTTTTCTGACTAGAAGCAGCATAGACAGTGGGGCTTTTTTGTGGGGTGGGGAAGGTGGCTGGGAGATTGCTTGGGTTGCGAGCCCAAGAGCTGCTTCAGTCTTGCGGAACACTGCAGGGCTTATGGGTGCTTAGTGTTTTAGGAAGTTGCCCCAGAACTCATAGGATAAATCCTCTCCAACTTCCCCCATAGGGTGAAAGAAAGAACACTCCTAAGCTGGTGTGATCATTCTAAAGGCCATTACAAGGATCTGACTTTCCTTTTAACATCATGCTTGCATGTTCACCTGTCTGTCTAGGGATTTATAAATATAAATACCTAGAAGTCAGTTCTTTGCCTAATGGATTTTTGAAACTATAAATATTTTGTTTTAAATTTTAGATGATAACCTGCTCTTCCACACTGAGGACGTGACTGTGATATACAGGGTGGGGCAAAAGTAGGTTCACAGTTGTGAATGCATGAAACAATTCATTCTTGCATTGCTATGTATCAGTTATTGTACTGTTGTCCATTCAAACAGCTGGAAGCCCACTTCTGCCCCACTCTGTACACAAGCTGTGCAGCCACACTGACCAGGCTGACTGACATCACTCTCTGAACTGCTTTCTCATTCACATTCTTGTATTTTTCCAGCTGACAGCAGAGAGTAGGTGCTGATTCCACCCACAGCTGCCGCTGAAAAGCAAGGTTCAGAAATGTCAGATATCCTCCGGGAGCTGCTCCACGTCTCTGAGAAAGCTGCCAACATTGCCCGGGCATGCAGGCAGCAGGAAGCTCTCTTCCAGCTGCTGATAGAAGAAAAGAAAGAAGGAGAAAAGAACAAGAAGTTCACAGTTGATTTCAAGACCTTGGCTGATGTACTGGTACAGGAAGTTATAAAACAGAATATGGAGAACAAGGTAAGAAAGGTCACAGCTAAGGTAATTACAAAATATTTGCCCTGTGGCTTCTGTTCTCTGTTAGAATAGCATGTCTTTTCTTCCCCCTGCCCCTTCAGAATACAAGCACCTTGGATTCAAATAAGCAAACAACTGTTCTCCCTGCCCTTGTTTTGGCTATGATATACTAAAATGTTCAATGCAGAAAAATTTAAAAATACAGAAAGCAAATAATGAAATGAAAATCACTCACAAGTCTAACAGCTAGAGAGAAACATTTTGGAATAGAACTTTATATTAAGCTTCTTTTTAATAAATAGTACACATTCTATGGAATATCAGCAAATATAAGAATCCTCTTCATCTCACCACTAGAGAAAAACACAGCTATGTTTTGGTGTATATTGTTAGAATGTTTTCCTTCTGTGTGCGTGTGAGTGCATGGCACATATTTATTTCAATAGTCATGACAACTATTATTTTATCACTGAAAGTTATTTCATAACTTTTTAAAAATGTTGATATATTAAATCCCATCTTTTTGACATTTCATGTATCTAATTGTTGCCTTGGTTATGGGCTGGTAGACTTAAACTCCCCCTTTATTTTAGTAGAATTGTTTGCTTATAATGAACAATGATTGTGATTCTAGGTACCTTAAGCTGATTGGGGGAACACTTCATTCATAAATAGTGATAATAAACAATTACACTAACAAGACACTTATAAATGCTTAGTATGTGTGAGGTACTGTTCTAAAGACTTATTTAACTTTTTAACTCATAACAATTGTATGAAGAATAAAATGTTATATTAATTGAAGGGTGAAAAAAGACTGGCACAGAGAGGTTAAGCAACTTGCCTGAGGTTACACAGCAAACAAATGGCAGGGCCAGTTTTGAACACAGGCCACCTGGCTCCAGAGTCTGTACTCTTTGCAACACTATATGGCCTTTTATACGATCTACTAATTACATGTACATATTTTAGATTTAGGAGGATAGAACTTTATGACAGAAGGTACTATAAAATATTGGAATAGTATTCTATGAAATTCTCAAAATATTAGGAATAATTTAAAATCACTTAAGTAAATACTTGACCACAGGCAAGAAGAGAGAATAAATGACCTTTGAAATCTCTACCAACTATACCTTTTCATGCTCCATATTATCCGGCTACAGTACACTAAATGAAGCAAGTTTATTTTGAGAGTGATCAAGATAGTTGGTTGCAAGGGACTGTTGAGCAACTGGATTAGAAATGCATCAACATTAATTTTTATGGGCTAATACTTGCCCCAGAGCACTATAACAAGTTCAGGCGATTGCTCATTGATGAGGTACATGCCAGGACTTATGAACAAATAGATGATGTTCAGTTTTGGCTGTATGAAATACCTTTGTTTCATGACTGACATCCAGCACCTCGGAAACAGGCCTAGAAGCAGGCCTGGGAACTGAGCCTCGGCCCTTGTTGACTTGCACTGTTCTTCAAAACCAAACAAATAACAAGGGGTTGTGGGCAGTATTAAAGTTATTACCCATCTGTGAATGACTGGGTTCAAATATTTAAAGCATCTCCTTCCTCTGTTCCCTGAGGACATCACACATATTATAATTCAGCACATATTTTGAGAAAAATTATCTTTACTGTAGAGAAAGTCAGAAGCAAAATATATCTGAAAGCTTTCTGGTTATACAAAGATGAAGAAGATCTTTTCATTCCATATTGATGCATATATTATTGCTCAATAAAATGTTTCCCTCCACTTTTTTGCTACATCACCTTCCTACCCTGAAGGTGAATGATACTTCCAACAG
Source organism: Anoura caudifer (assembly GCA_004027475.1). Taxonomy (NCBI): domain Eukaryota; kingdom Metazoa; phylum Chordata; class Mammalia; order Chiroptera; family Phyllostomidae; genus Anoura; species Anoura caudifer. Next base: position 115,626 of record PVKU01004762.1, read on the forward strand.
GTGCAGAAAACACACCTGAAAAATGAAAACAAAAATGTAATGTTATTTGCTGATCCTTTCTATCCAGTCTCAAGTAATAATTTTATATATGTGATGAACAATATTAACTTGTATAAGCCACTAGGGTGCGATTTAAAAACAACAGTTAAAATATTTCCTTTGAAAACACTCTAACTCTATGGTCCTTAAGTAGATAGGAGTTGCCAGAAATACTTCTACAAACTCAACAGGACATAAGGAAAGCAGACTTCTAACATGATTTGGACTTTTTGTAAGGGCAAAGGAGCAGGAAAATACTAGAAAACTAAGTACTGAACCAAGCTGACTTCATTTTTTTTATGCTTAGATTGATTTCTGCAATTGTAAATTTCTAAATTTCAGATCTAATTGTGCTATTTACTGAATTTGAAATATAAAATGGAAATCTATTCAGAATTGAACATGTATATAGGTTTTATTTTTTTTATTGTTATTGTTTTGGTTTGTTGTCATGCTCTGAATTATTTAGTTTCCAGGCTTGGAAAAAAAAATTTTGGGAGAAGAATCCAATGAGTTTACTAATGATTTGGGTAAGTATACGAATCTTAATGTATTTTTGCAACTTAATTAACATTTTCTATTCTAATTTTCAATTTACATTATAAACTCAATGGATGTTTGGAAGCCTTTCACGTAAATGATAATATATTAATACTTGAATGTTAGACTTTATTCAGAATACCTCAGAATGGCCTCAGAATATCAGGCCATTTAACTTAAGGAAATGTGGTATCTTAGAGTTACTTAACAAAGCCACATGGATTATTTTGGATATAAATCTGTAGTATTTAGATAATGTATGACTTAACCTTTCAAAAACTTGCACGGTCCTTTGGAAACCTAATGAAGTTACAGATGCCCCAGGAAGATGGACAGCTGCACAGCTGTGCAGACAGTTCCAGGTCCGAGGTCTGACCCTATCTGTGCCCTGCTGGGGAGTGGTGCACCTTGGCTGAGAATGTGGAGGGCACCTTGTTCCTAAATCCTGTGTGATCTTGAGCAAATCACGTCACTTCTCTCTGTTCTCAAACCTCTTGAAAGGGAGTTGGACTAAATAAAAATGTTCCTTTTAATATCAGCTTTTAAGCTTTATTTAATTAGTTTCCTGTGTGCCAGATTCTCCTTTGATGGACCTCCATGTTCCCTGTGGGATAGAGAAAAAAATATCAAAATCACCATCTGATTCTTTTCAGAGAAATAAATTATTTTTAGCTTGAGCTTTTTGTTTGCTCAATGGTGGGAGATTAAAATAGTGAACTTTAAGCACTAATCCTGTGACACAAATTTAAACATCTAGGGGCACAGTTACAAAGGAAAAACTAATTTCTGGATTAACTGTGGAAAAAATTTTGTCTCTGCATGGGCTATGTAAGATGCAATTAGTTCTGTGACACACTGAAGGAAGGAAAATCCCATTTAAACTTCTGAAGGTTAAAAAACAAACCTGTGACTAATCCGTAACAAACTCTGCACTTAAAATCCCATGTGTGACTACTTCATAAACAGTTACTGTATTTTAATATTTTATTTATCTAGAATTATAGGGGCAAAAGGCATTCACATAATTTTCCTGAGAACTGAAGGAGATGATGGGCTTAGCATGTTGGAGGGGCTGAAATGATGTGGAGAAGGGGAAGGACTATTGGGTGACACAAGAATAGATCATGGAAGGTTGTAGGAAAAAGTTTGGGTTTTCTTCTAATATGATGCAAATTCACTAGAGAATTTTAAGCAAAGGCGTGATGTGAGATGACTTGCTCCTCTGAATGATCCCAAGACTTTACTAAGCCCAGAGTAGATGCTTAATAAGTGGCAGTGATCAGTATTGTTATTCCTCAACTTTAATACTTGAATTTAATTTGAATTTAACTGGACTGAGTTTAAGTGAGTGTTTCTGGCTGCTTCACTGGAACAGATTTATCCTGTACTCCCAAACTTTCATGATCATTTTGGTCACTTGAGGATTTTGTAGGTATGGAACGAGGCCTGCAGTTCTAAATTGCTGTCTTATTTTTAAAAGAACTCTAAATTTTATTTTTTCAGTTATAAGTTACACTCAATATCCTTCTACATTCATGTCAGGTTCTAGGAGAAAGTGCTTAGACAAGCATGTGCTTTACCAAGCATCTCCCTGATATTCCCAGTGTGCACCTGGCACCATGCACGGTTGTGGAAGTATTATTCACTCTATTCCCTACACGGTGCTTTACATCCCCATGACTGCTTCTTAACCACCAACTTGTATGAAGTTCTTAATTTCTAGCAAGCTCCCAGGCAGTGCAGACACTGCTGGTCCTTGGAATGCCTCGGGCAGCTAGGAGTGTTTGTCTATGTTCCTAAAAAGCCCGGAGGTGCCATGTTTCCATAATATTTAAAAGTTTATGCTCTCCACTGCTGTCACTTTTTGTTGGTATTAATTGGCCTATTTTTGCCAGCCTCTTTCCTCACTTTTGTTGGGAGCTGGAAACCACATGAACCAAGGGGCTAAGAAGCATGTTTAAAGGGATGGTAAAGCACCTGAACTTGGTAAATTGTGGTTTCACTCGGAGAAACAGCTGGGCTTACGTTCTAATTTCCAGTGTTTCACGGAGGAAAGCCATTCTATGTATGTCACTCAGAGTCATATAGTTTTACTACATTTAAAGATTAGTATACTTCACCTTAGTACTTTACTGAGCATTAACATTTTTCATTAAAAAACAGCATCATAGAAGAGGTAGAAGCACTTTGAAGTGCTGACAAAAGTACCATTCTTTGCAATAACATATTCAAACACAACCAGGTAACCTATGTATATAATGATGTCAAAAGGACTCAGGATTCAGGGGTACTTCACTGCATACAAAATTGTATACATAGGCCCCTGCAGGCATTTTTCTGGGGAGAAGGTTTAATTCCTGGAAGCCATTCTTCATTATTCATATTAAGTGCATGGGTGACCACATCTGTGACCTTACGACCCCCCACCCCAGTGTGACCGTGGCAGTTAGCCAGGTTAGGAACCACTGATATGGATAGGTTGCTCTCAATCTAAGTGCACAGCTTTTCCACCCCCCTGAACCCCGTGTTTCTTTCTCCCCCACAACTCTTGAAATTAATGACTTCTAGTTTGTTTCTACTCTAGGAGAAAAGATTATCTTGAGACTGTGTCCAACAGAGGAAGAAACAGTAGAGCTTCTTAGCAAGGTCCTGAATGGTAACAAGTCGGCATCCGAAGCATTAGCCAAGGTTGTTCATCAGGATGTCACCCTTACTGACCCAACTCTGAATTCAGTAGAGATCACCATTCCACAGGACATTTTGGGAATTTGGGTGGATCCCATAGGTAAGTAGAGGACAGTGTGTTTGCTTTTATTCATTTGTTCTTATCAATAATCCTTTTGGGGTGGGGAGGCTTAGAAAAATAAAAATTGAATGTACGATGAGGAAAAATGGGACAACTGTAATAGCATAATCAATAAAATATATTAAAAAAAGAAAAAGAAAAATTGAATGTAGTTTAATTCTCCTGGAAGTTAAAAAAATTTTAAATGTTTAAAATGATAAACTAAGAGGTGTGTGTGTTATGATGTGCTGTTATACACAGACATGTATCTGTAACCTATAACTGATGTGTGTTTGTGGCATCTGTGCCACATACAAAGTTGAACGAACTCATCTTTCAAAGACCTCAGGGGCCAGACTGCTACCTTTGAGAGAAGAATGACATAGTGGCTGCACCTAATTGAACACACATCCAATTAAAAGCTCTCAGCTTCAGCAGATATTTGCCATACGGGAGCATACACCAGATCTTCAGATTTTCAAAGAGAAACTAAAATTCAGTGAGATCTCTCCATTTCTTAAGCACTGCGTACTAATTCAGTTAAACAAGCAATCAAAACCACTGTACAGGCCAAACAAAGCACAGCTAAATATGACTCATGAGCAGTTGTTTGTAAGCCCTATATAAACTTCACCCATTATTTATTTTTTGGGTCGTGATTGTGATAGAACCAAAATCTGTAGCCATCATTTTAAAAGTGTAGGCCTCATCTCAAAGTGCTATAAATACAGTGCCCTAGGTATCAATTTTCATAAGTTCCTTTTTTTTCTTCCCCACCTGCCTGACATATTCCACCCAGTACAACTGGCACCATTCATTGTGCTGTACAGCAAACTCCTCCTCCCTCCCCACGCTATAAGCACATTACACAGTGTTAGAGAAAGGCCTTCAATCATGGAAGAATTACACTGGGTTGGCCAAAAAGTCCGTTTAGTTTCTTCTGTAAACTAAAAGACATTTTTCATTGTCACCAATAACTGTATTGATGGGGATATTTTGAGTATGTCGGCTATCTCCTACCATTGGCTTCTAGTGGGTAGAGGCCAGGGGTGCTGGGAAACCTCTTCCAATGCATAAGACAGCCCCGCAGCAAATAATCATTTGACCAAACTGTCAGTACTACCAAGGAACTTCACAAACTACTTTTGATGCGTTCAATCAGTCACAGCACCTTCTCCATACTCTGCACAAATCTGTTTTTGCATTTCCATTATGTTTTTATATGTCTTGAAATAACACAGCATAATACGCCAAAAATGTTGTGTATCTTCTTCCATCTTAAATATTAAAATGGCACAAAAATTCACCAGTTTTGTTTTTAAAATGCACATTGATATGACAGCTGTCACAATACATCTAACAAAAATTGTTTCAAATGAAGTTAAGAACAACTAAGTGCTAATACAGCCACCGTATGGAAAAAAACTAAATGAACTTTTTGGCCAGCCCAATAGAACATTCAGCCAATAGGTTATAAATGCAGACTGAAACTCTTTCCCAAATTTCTTTTTCACTTCAAGCATCAGCATCAGTTAAGGTTTCTGAGGACAGGGATCTCCCATTTGTGGGTTCTATCCTGAACTGACTCTGGGAGCTAGCCCTCTCGACCTCTTGCCCAGCACATCCTTCACTGGGCACCACCTCACTCAGTGCTGGCAGCCGCCTGCTGGCACGCACAATCTCTTCAGAGAAATCTAGCTCCTCGGCTTCTTTTTCACATGAGCCCCATTATTTTTTTCCCTTTTGTGCTACCATAATTGTCTCTTTCCTCCTAATTTGAGTGACCCCTCCCCCCCCCAAAAAATGTAATTTCATCCCAGACAGATTCCTGTAAGAAGGATTTTCCATCCACATTGGGCTTGTCCCATGATTAGCAAGAGCTCTAAAACATCCCACCAGTTGTCCAGAGCTATTAGCTTTTAAATGCCTTCAACGTGATGAATATTTGAGTGCTTATTATATACACAGTGCTATGCTAGATGCCACAGGAACCATAGACCTGCCTTCTCCCTTCCAGTTCCTGTATGATCAGGAAAATCAAACACAAGTAGCTTAAAAGTGGAATACAAGAGGTCAAATAACAAGTGACACCCAAAGGTAAAAAACAAATGGTGACTGTCTTAGTCTGTTCGGGCTGCTTGACAAAATACCATGGACTGGGTAGCCTATAAACAACAGAAGTGTGTTCATCACAGCTCTGAAGGCTGGAAGTCCAAGGTCAAGGCGTCAACATGGGTAGGGGAGTGCTGAGTTCCTGGTTCCCACCCAGTACCTCACCATGTCCTCACACAGTGGGAGGTACCGGGGACCTGGAGCCTCCTGTATGGGGACTGATCCCATTCAAGAGGGTTCCACCTTCATGACGAAACCCTACCAAAGACCCCACTTACTGATACCATCCCTTTTGGGGGTTAGAATTTGGAGGGGAGGACACAAACATTCAGACCACAGCAGTTAGTAAATTAGAAGGAAATGGTATAGGACAGAGTTTATAGATATATTCACTATTTTCTCAGTAGTCATTACCTGAATCTAAATGAATTTGCTTCATTTGCAGATTCAACTTACCAGTATATAAAGGGTTCTGCTGACATCGAAGCCAACCAAGGAATCTTCCCCAGTGGCCTTCAGTGTGTCACCATTTTAATTGGTGTCTACGACATACAGACAGGGCTGCCTCTGATGGGAGTCATCAACCAGCCTTTCGTGTCACGAGACCTAAGCACCCTCAGGTAAAAGATGAACACTTTAGGAATGTGACGGTTTTTAGAATTTGCAGCCTCAGCTTTGCTTCATGTCAAGATTACCACTCCACGTGACATTCCAATGACTTGATATCTTGGGAGTGTTCCTACTAAAAGCCTACATGTTTGAGCTCAAGTTCTTTTATTTGGCCTCATTTTATTAAGGCATGATTTTATTTGGGGCTAAGTGCATGCTGGTAGGAACTTTTAAAAGAAATAGCATCTCGGAGGAATCATTGTTTTGCTGGAATGTAGCAATCCTGTTCCCTGTTCTACAACCCATTCAAAACCAGAGTATTAAAGCAGTGGTAACACTGTGTTCTAATACATTTGGAATAAGAAAATTGCTGTCACTACACAGCCAGTGGAACTTGTACACAATTTTAGAAGAAATTCAAAACAAAATGTGAAAATTAGAACCTGATTGTTGGGTGCTGTCCTCATAAACATGCCAGCCTCCTCCCTCGCCACCCTTCCGTGGACTCCTGTGCAGGGCGTGGAGGGCGGCCAGTTGCCTCCGTCCAATCCACAGCCTGTGCTTTGGGATTGACTCCAGGGCACGGCAGAGTCCAGGTGGAAGCAAGCAGCTCTGCTCCTGTGGTTTCAGAGTTTTCATTGATGTAGGACTTACCATTCTATTTGTGTAGGACTACGTATTTTTTACTGAACTTTGAGTTACTTTAGGAAACTAAAAATTGTTTGTTCTTTAATAGTCATAAACTATGCCTCTGGAATTTTAACATTTTTCCTCTCCCCCTGCCTTTTTCCAAACAGAAAATGTGTGTTATCTTTAAAAGGTCATTAAGAAATTAAAAAGAACTGGGACTGGATGCACACAGAATCATGGCATAGAATTAGCAGATGAAATAGTGGCACAGATCCTAGAGTAATACTTAGATTCTTACGTTCTCTAAGCCTCAGCTTCCTCCTCTGTAAATAGAGTAAGTTACTAAACACGCACAGTAAATTAAACATTGAGAAATGATAGGTGCCCTTATTATATTTGTTGCCAAAAATTAGTCCATCTTTCTTGGTGTTAAAGCTGAAGTGGAGTTTGTGAATAAGACAATGAAAAGGAGTTACCAATGGAAAAAAAAAAAACTTATATGAGGATTGTAAACGACTTGCAAATTGAAAAAACAGATTATCTATCTGTTCATCTTTTTCCCTAGGAAACTTTAAATGCCAAAAGTGGCAATGAAATTTTGCTGTGTTCCTAGAGGCCCAGAAATCCCACAAATATTTTAGCATCACCCTGGATTGATGTGATGGTGCCGTAACTCTGAAAGCATTCCTGATCTGCAACTGCACAGACAGCTGCATGCAAAGTAACTTGTACAAATGAATTAGCTACTTGATGTCTAAGTCTAGGCTTAAGATGCGATTGAGATGCATTGAGATGCGATACATTACGTATTTTTTTTTCATACCATGAAGCTGGAAAGCAAAATGAATAATAAAAAACAAATGTGATAACCTACCTCCACAAACCGAACGTTCTCTTCCACAGGTGGAAAGGTCAGTGCTACTGGGGCCTTTCTTACATGGGAACCAACATCCACTCACATCAGCCTCCCATCTCTCAAAGGAACGGCAGTGAATCTCGCAGCCAGCTGACTGAAAACACCAGCTCTGAGGCTGAATTCTCTCACCAGTTTTCAGCTATCATTAGCACAAGTGAAAAGGAGGCCATCAAAGCTGCATTGTCACGTGTATGTGGGGACCGCATATTCCGGGCAGCTGGGGCTGGTTACAAGAGCCTGTGCGTTGTCCAAGGCCTTGTGGACTTTTACATCTTTTCAGAAGATACCACGTTCAAATGGGACTCTTGTGCTGCTCATGCCATCCTAAGGGCCATGGGCGGGGGAATGGTAGACTTCAAAGAATGCTTGCGTAGAAATCTAGAAACGGGGCTTGATTTGCCACAGTTGGTGTACCACAGGGAAAATGAAAATACTAGTGGAGTGGATCGCTGGGCCAACAGGGGAGGACTGATTGCATACAGATCACGCAAGCAGCTGGAGACATTCCTGAGCCTCTTCCTCCAAAACCTTGCCCCTGCGGACACACACACATAGGTGAACCTTTTCCTCAGTGTAATTATAAACCAAACTGTGAAACTGCTCTACATCTCTGTTGTTTAAAGATAGCTTTGTCTTATTGATGGTCAACGTTCACCTTCCTCTTTTGAGGAGCATTTTTCCATTATGTATTCATAATAATGTTTATTTCAATAAATAATTGACATTCATGCAACAATAGATGTGTGAAATTCTTATAGTGAATATTGTGCTATCAGTGTTGCTTGAAACATTCCATTATCCTATTGAAGAAAGAGGAAGAAAACCTGCCCAGTTAGTAAAACTCCTCTAAACATCTGTGATAAATAAAATGCTTCTGAAATAGGGAGAGCACAAGAGGGGGTTGTGCTTGTGTTTTGTTTCCTGTCTTCAAGGGAAAGTCTGCAGCTTCAGCCTTTGGCAGAACATTTAAAACTGTGAATTTGATGCGTCACTTAGCCAAGTTCATATACTTTCAACAGTATCCTCGTGTTTGCTATAGGAATTAAAGCTGGGAGCCTCCTGCTTGCTTGCCACACACACATACTCACTCACATATTCTCACACCCTCTTTCACACATACACACACTGTAATGCTCTTACACGTACACACACACCTGTCCTCTCTAATTCTCTCTCACTAACACTGTCCATGCACACTCCATTTTGGTAGTTAAAGACAGAAGGGGACAAATAGAGGTTTCTGCAATTTTTTGCGTATGTACTACACTTCAAAAACCAGAGGTGGAGTCAGTCCTCTGAGGAACCCTGGTTTTGGGAGCCGCGCGTCCTCTCCCCACTCCTCGCCCACACACATACTCCGCAACAGGGCACACGGTCCTGGAGAAAGTGGGAGAACAGCCTCCACTCACCCTGCACACACCAGATGACCCACAGCAGCCTTCTTTCTGCTCAGCTCTGGACAACACCCTTTTAGAAATAAATTAGCTACTTGATATCTAAGATGACAAGGGATATTTTCTTAAGAAAGAACTGGACATGAAGCTTGAAAAAAAAAAAAAAACAGGCCGAGTTAAATATACACAGTCCCCGCGTCTTCTAGCACCCCTTACTGAATGTCCTCGGCCACTTCCTATTCTCTTCAGCAGCCCTGGGAAGGAGGTAGTGCTGCCATCTGGAAGCGTCACAGCTCGGCTCTGATTTCTTGCCACCCTGCGCCCTCTGGGGGCCAAAGTATATTCCTGCAGCATTTTCTTTTTTTGACAAAAATGAATGAAAATAAATCAGACTTTCTAATAGAATTTTGTTGCATACATAAGATTCAATAATTTGTTTAGTGGTAGAGTACCATTACAGTGGGAAATACATAACTTTGATGTTATCTTTTTTCCCCAGGACAAATAACTTTATCGATTTACCATACTAATATATACTATAAGCTAGGTCATGTGTGTGGCAGATCGGGGTGCCAGTACTGTTCTGTACCTCGATGGCAGATGTACAGGCGTGTTTACTTGGTAAAAATTCATTGAGCTATACACTTAAGTTTTGTATACTTACAATGGGTGTGTTATACTTCAATTAAAACATTGAAAATAAAAACAAGCCAATGAATGATATACTTAATGAATGTGCCTATTTGAGCAGTTCTCTATTTCATTAAGATAAATTCCTAGAAATAGGATTGCTAGATTAAACTTGGGGGCCTTTGACAGAGGGCCCTCCAGAACAGGTGTGTCGGTTGGTACCTCATCAACAGAGAGTGAGAACGTTCAGTTCCCACATCCTTGCCAAGGAAAGATAGCCTCAGTCTTTCAGTTCCAGTAAATGAAAAAAAGTAGATCAGGTTGTTTTGCTTTTCTTTGGAAATAATTATATGCTGATGATTAGTTGGCCAATTGTAAGTCATTAGTGAGGCCTACTATGTTCCTGAAGCTGTACTATTTTACTGTGAAAAGTAGATAAACGTTTAAATATTCACATTATAGAACGAATGAGCAAATGTTGTAAATAAGCAAGTTTGAACTCAACACAAGAAGCTTTTGAAGGATTTGAGATGTCCAGGCACAGAGTGGACTGCATTCTACCTCCGGTTCATCCTGTGGGCATTAGACAGGCAAGAAGTATCCAGATGACCCCTTCTGGGATTCTAGCCATGACATCTAATTCTCATGATGAATCAGATTATCAATATTGAGTTTTTAAAAATAAAACAAATACACCATGCTTAAAACTTTTTTCTTTATATACTTTTCACTTAAAAATCTCACCCATTTGTGCGACTTCAACTATGCGCTGATCCCCAAATCTATAAAAGCAAAGACGGACAGGAGGAGAGAACAAAGGAAGGAATGGAATGGCAGAGGTAAAAGCCGTAACCTTCTTTACACTGCAGGCCCTTATTTCCAGTTGCCTGCTGGCCATTTCTATCTCCACGTCTTCCCAGTCCGTGAAACTCAGCAGCTCCCACAGCAATCATCTTTCCCACCCTGCCCACCCCCCACCCCCAGTAGGCTCCTCTAGCATTCTTACTTTCTGATTCTAGGCCTTCTCTTCCATGTTCTTCCCTGAAGGAGAACTCTTCTTCCCTGCTCTCTCCCCACTTCCTGGCCTCCAACATCCTTTCATTTTTCAAATTTCCAACTCACCACTTTTAGGCAGACCTCTCCTGCTGCTGACCTGCTCTTGCAGGTCACCTGACCCATGTGGCTTTGAAGCACCTGCAGGAGTTTCAAGAAAGCTGCGTGACTGGGGGTCAGAGTCTTAGCTCTGCCGCTGTGGGTGAGTGTGGGTGAGTGTGACTGTGAGGGGGCGCTACTCCCCACTGCAGTCTTTTCATTGGCAGGAGAGTCACAGGTTTTCTTCCAGGCCAACATTGATAAACTGATTCCTAGCCAGGCCCTCATTTCCTTTACAACCTGGGAGCTTCTTACTGGCTCCTAGGTTTTAGCTGGGCACTCAATTCTTCCTGCCTCCCCACCTCCCCAAAGAAATGAAGAAAGAAAAGCAGGTGAGACTCTCCTTAGATTTTGAGATTGTTGGCATTGAGCTGATTTTTGCTGGGTTTCTCAGCCTCTTACCCTGAGCACGAACTATTTAGGAACTGGAAAAGCCTTGAAGGGAAATTGCACAGAGCATCAGGCTCACCGCTCTTTTTTCTGGGATCTTAAGCCCTTAGGAATTGGCCGCCCAGGGTCTCTAAACTCGGATTTCTGTCTCCTCAGTCCAGTGAGACAGCTGCAAACTGGAGCTCTCTCTGTCTCACTGTAGGTCCCACAATATGAGTTTAAAAATACCTTAAGCTAAGCAAAGAATTCTTAAACAAACCACTAACCATAATGGAAAAACTGGAAATAACTTCACATCAATGGAAGAATGGTTAAAATAAATTATAGTCTATATATAATGGTATTTATGCAACCAATAAAAAAAAGAGGTCTAGATGCATTGTTGTAAAAACACACTCATGGTATGCTGTATTGGTATACTGTGTTGCTAAGTGAAAAAAATAGTTTATAGAACAATGATCCAATTTGCAAATTAAAAAATATTTTTATAATCTCTAAGTATGAACACAAAACTATTCATGGTAATTATGCCAAGGGATAGGATTACAAAAGAATCTTCATTTTCTGCATCACCATACATTGTTTTCAATATACAACAATTACTTCTATAACTAGGGAAACCAGTAAAATAAAGTTGATACAACAGTTCTTTAGGAAAACAGTAGCATTTGGGCTACAAGGTATAAAGACGCTCTGGAATGTACGTTTGATGAGAGTAGGACATTTTTATATGTGGTTGTGTTCCCTGCACCTAGAATTGTGTGAGTCATAAAGTAAGCACTCAGTAAATACTGGTTAAATGAATGAACATGCCCCAAAATATTTGACAAAATGCTAAGACACTGGAGCTAATTTCAAAATCTAGAAATTGATAGTTTCAAGATCTAGTTACCTCCAAAGGAATATACACCTAGTATTATGGAAAAATATAAGGGGGATCACTTGAATATAGACATATACTTTTCCTCAAACAACATACATTCTTGAAATATGCTTTAATGTACCCACTTCTCTGCTAAGACTACAAGTTCCCTGATACTGTGGCCTTTCTGCCTTGCTCGGATCCACTACATTTCTGTAAAGACTGCACCGGAACTCTGAGTTCCTAATAAATATTAACCGAATAATTACTCAATTACTGATATTTCATTACTTATTTATTATCAGTGAAAAAAATGATGACCTGGTATTTAAGGCAGTAAACTTTTTTGTACTTTATTTTAGTAATATTAAATTTAACAGAGTCAAATTTTTATCTAGGTAAGTGAAGATAGAATTATGGCTCCTTTCATATTCTCTGTGTGCCATGTCATAATATTTTTAACATAGGACACACAGGACAACAGTGATGTTGTGATAAAATTTTCAATAATGGCAATATAAAAACCTATGTTCACTCCATAGGACATTTTGCTTTGAAGTAAAACACTGTTTATTACATAATATTTTAAAAGCAAGAAGATGGAAATCTTTGACTTACGAGTATACAGATTATAGGGAATCTGCTTAGCTAAAGAGACCTGAAAGTTAACAAATTCCCAGTTCACTCATTTTTATAAGAGACTCTCACACACAGGAAGGTTCAGTAATCCGCACACAGTGAGGGAGCTAACGCCACAGGATGCAGGGTCCCGCAGCGAACAGCTGGAACATTTTCAATAGTAAACACTGTTTCACTGAAGTTAACGTATTGATAAAGTCCTAGAGAACCAAACGGTAAGATGGGTCAGGCCATGCAGAACACTGTTCTCTGCTGAGCTGCTGAAGGAAACAGAAACCAAGGTATTACACTGAGTCAAGGGAAGAAGACAACACTTCGGACCCCGCAGTGACAGCCTCTCCAGAAAGGCATGATGTTTATAAACACACGTTCGTTGATTCCCACGGTTAACCCTGAGAAAGATTCGGAGAACTAGAAAATGTTCAGAGGCAGTGACCAGAATAGTAAAGATTTTCTTGTTATTCTGAATGGTGTCATTTTTTCCCCATCCTACACTGTTTTTTTTTTTTTTAAGGGAAATACTGAATTTAGTATTTAAATTTTGTATCTTTGCTGTATTACATAAACCTATTATTCTAATAATTTTTGGGTCTAATTCTCCTGAATTTTCTAGGTGTATGATCAAATGGTACAAATAATATTATTTTGTTTTTTCCTTTCTAGCATGTATAACCCATCTTTTATTTTCTTACTGCATTGGCTAGAAATTCTGGGAGAATGCTTCAGCAAACTTGTGGAGGATGAGTGTTAAGTAGGTGTACTTTTCTGGCTCCTTAACGTGTACAGATTATTCTTAGTAATGACAACTTATTATAAAAATAAACAGTAACTTTATATAGGAAGGAAGAGAAATTTCCTAATTTTCTGTGCAATATCTTGGGCTCTTTGGAAGCATCCAATATGGGGTACATCTACTGCATGGAGTTTTAAAGTCAAGACTCTTCTGACGTACTGACTTCCCTTCCATCTAGTACCGAAGAGTTGCAGTTGGCTTATAAACTAAGATGTGGTCCAGTTAGTAGTGACCAGGAGAGAAATCACAGCTAACACAGAACTAACACAGAACATGAGCCACAGCCTCCCTGCCTCCCCAGCTCTGATGAGTTATAATGGACATACAATAACTGCATATATTTAGAGTGCACAATTGGATTAAACCACCACTAAAACCATCACCACAATCAAGATAATGAGCACATCCATCATCCTCTAAAATTTTCTCATGTCCCTTTGTATTTCTTCCTTCCCTCCCCTCCCTGCCCCACCCACCCCACTTCCATTCCCAGGCAACCACTGACCTGCTTTCTGTTCCTATAGATTTCATATTTTAAAAGTTTTATAAATAGAATTATACTGAACTTTTTTTTTCAGGGGGTGTGATTGGCTTCTTTCACTTAAGATAATTATTCTGATATTCACTCATGTGTGTTTGGATATATATTTTTAAACTTTTAAATGTTTATTTTTAGAGAAGGGGAAGGGAGGGTGAAAGAGAGGAAGAGAAACTAAGATGCAAGAGAAATGTTGAATCCGTTGCCTCTTGTAGGCGCCCCGACAGGGGATGGAACGTGCAGCCCAGGCATGTGCCCTGACTAGGAATCAACTGGCGACCTTTAGCTCCACAAGAGGATGCCCAACCAACTGAGCCACACCAGTCAGGGCTGTATGCTTGTATATTCATTAACGAATATTAATAATTTGTTCCTTTTTATTGCTGACTAGAATTCAATTGTATGAGTAAACCACAGCCATTCATGGTTTGATGGACATTTGAGTTGTTTTCAGTTCTTGGCTATTACAAATCAAGCTGTCATGTCCATTCACATATAAGTCTTTGTGTGAACATATGCTTTCATGTCTCTTGGGGAAATACCTAGGAGTGGAATAGCTAGGGTTGATTTATGATTAACTCTTTAGTAAACTGCCCAAAATGGTATAACTATTTTATTATTCCCACCAGCTTTGTATGATGTTCCTGTTCCTTCACATTCTCTTCAAAACTTGGCATGTTCATTCTTATTTACCCGTTTGTTCATCTTCTATTGCACATGTAATCGGTATCTCATTGTGCTTTTGATTTGCATTTCTGTAATGCAGGATTTCTCAACCTTATCATGGTGGACATTTCAGACAATATAATTCTTTGCATGTGAGGCTGTCCTGTGCATTGTAGGAAGTTTAGCTGCATCCCTAGCCTCTGCTCATTGCATATCAGGAGCATCCTCCACCCCATCGTGACAATCAGAAACGTCTAGGGTGTAGGGGCAGAACTGACCCAGCTGAAAACACAGCTCTACTGACTGATGATACCAAACACCTTTTAGTGTGCTTATTTGCCATCTATATATTTGCTTTGGTAAAAGTGTATTTTGAAACCTTTTGTCCAGTTTAAAATTGGATTGTCTGCCTTGTGGAGTTGTGAGAGTTCATAAGTATTCCAGATACAAGTCATTTAGTGGATCTGTGCTTGAAAATAATTTCTCCCACTCTGTGCCTTGCTTTTTCATTTTGATAACATTATGTTTTGAAGAGCAAAAGCTCTTAATTTTCATGAAGTCCAATTCATTAATTACTTTTTTATAGTTTGCATTTTTATATTCTATTTAAGAAAACCTTTTGGGGTGCTAGTAATATCTACACAGTATTTTTATTTTATTTATTATAACTCATTGAATTTTACCCTGATGACTTGTATACTTTCCTGTATGTGTATCTTATACTCTAATAAAGTGTTTTAAAATTAAAAAATAAGTTTTGTGGATGGTGGTGATCATTGCAAAACAATGTGAATGTGCTTAATGCTACTGCATAGTACACTGAAAAGTAGTTAAGATGTTAAATTTTATGTCATATATTTTTTACTATAATAAAAAACAAGTTTATGAAGCAAATAATATGAAGATTAACTTTAGAAGATCTTTTGACAAAGTTCGTGGCAAAATTATTTTATTCATATATTTTAAATTCTGCTGAAATGAAGAAATTTTACTCAAATTCCACCCTGAAAAAAAAAATACACAAATGAACCTGAAGAAAACACTCAATGGCAAAAGAACCATTTGAGAAAAAAACAAATAATGATAGTACTGAATTTCAAGGCAAAGAATAAAATAAATATCCATGAGTCAGTACTGACATAAGAAATGACTGAATAAGTAAGTGGGAAAGAAGAGAAAACATTTCTGTACAAGAGCATTCCAATTAATAAATATGGAAGGCATGCAGAAAATAGAAAATCTCCATTAGAATTTCACAGCAATAATAACTGCAGGTGAGAACAACCAATAAATGCTAAAATTAATGAATAAAGGTTTAAGAGGAAATAGTGTATTCACGTAGTATCAAAGTGTTTCTTCCCAAATATTGTTGACTCTGAAGGAAAAAGACAGTGACTTTAGAGCAGAGAAACCTAGCAGACAGCACGTTACTCAACGGGTCAAGGTTAACATTGCAGGTCACAGGATGTATGATGTGTGTGCTCCCTGATGTGATCTGAGAAGCTCACATCACCTCTGTGACATTCTTCTCCAAAATATATCGCCTCAATCTAACCATGAGAAAGTGTCAGTAAAACAAACTTGAGGGTCATTCTACCAACTACCTGACTAGTACCCTTTAACAGTATTAAGGTCATGAAAGACAAGGAAAGACTGAAGGGCTGTCAGAGACTGGAGGAAGCTAAGAAGACATAAACATCCTGTGGAATCCTAGTTAGATCCTGGAACAGAAAGCTTCCGTGGAAGGCAGGTGAGATCAAATCAGGTCTGTGTCAGGGTTTAGTGAGGGCATGGACTTCAATGTCAATTTCTTTTTTTTGATCATTGTAGACGTTTGTGTAGGATGTTAACAACAGAGGAAGTTGGGGTGGGGGGGCTCTTCTATCTTTGTAACTTCTCTGTTAAGTATAAAATTATTTTGAAGTAAGACATTATAAAAAGAAGACTGACAACACAGAGTGAGGGTAAGGATATGGAACAAGAACTGAGAGTAGATGTATAAATTTTGCAACCACTTTGGGAAACTGGTATTAACTAATTAATAAAGGTGAAAACTTGCACGTTCAGTGCTTTGGCAATTATATTCCTAGGTGACAGAAATTCAAATATATGTGTGCCAAAAGACAAATACAGGAATGTTTTTGTCTGCTGAATTATTTGTAATTGCCAAAGAATGTAAATAATCTGAATGTCCAACAACAGAATAATGAAAAAAAATGTGATTTCTTTGTGTATTGGAAGTGAAATAACTACACACAGCAATGTAATTTTGAGGAAAAGAAATTAAACATGAAAGATTATATACTGTTTGATTCTATTCATATAAAGTTCAAACAGACAAAACTCATCTGTGGGTTAGAAATCAGAATGATAGTCACCTTTGGGTAGCAGGGAGGGGTAGAAACTTGTCAGGGTCACAAAGGGAGCCTTTGGAGCACCATAATGTTCAATTTTTTATTACACAAATTTTGTATGATATTTATTAGAA
This sequence comes from Anoura caudifer, assembly GCA_004027475.1. Taxonomy (NCBI): domain Eukaryota; kingdom Metazoa; phylum Chordata; class Mammalia; order Chiroptera; family Phyllostomidae; genus Anoura; species Anoura caudifer. The sequence continues at coordinate 132,809 of PVKU01004762.1, forward strand.
TTCATGAATTTTACCTTTATAACTTACACACTTTTCTGAATGTATTTATATTCTAATAAAAATTTTATAAATTAAAAGGTAAGTATATTTTAAAAATCATGTAACTGAGGCCCATTTTAAGTGTCTTGGATTCTACGGGATACACATGCAAGGCTGGAAACAGGGAAGCCATTAGGGGGACCATAGCATGAGGACCGAGGCAGAGTGGGTGTGTAGGGGTGGGTAAGAGCGAACATACTGGAGAGACACTAAGGAGAAAAAACTGGCAAGAAGTTAGTGTTTGATTGAAGGTAGTTAATGATTTGAAACTTTATGCATTAGGCCATAAAGGATGTAATAAATTTTTCTTAGGAGGGGAGGACAATAATGAAAAGTTAAATTATGTACCACCCATAGCATATGCTACCTTCTATTATAATTAACCTATTTATAGTCATGTCTTTGCTAGTAAAGCCTCTTGATGGAAGAGACCTGGTTTTATACTCCTGCTATCTCAAGGGTTTAACCCTCTGCTCCACTACAGTAGACTGTCATTTAAGATGACTATAATTAGAAGACAAAAAACAACATAAGATTGTGTTGTTTGTGTCCAGTGGAACTGGATTGGGAACAGACAAGAAAAGATCTTAGAAAATACATGAAGGAGATTAAAACACCTATTAGTAATTTATTAAAGACTCTTATTAAACATGTATAGAAAGATACTTTAGTAACCTAATGAAAAATTACGTATTCAAAGCAACAGCCAGCCTCACACTCAGTGGTAAAGCCATAGAGTCACTTATAGTAAAGAAAGTAATAAGACAAGTAGACAACTTTTGATCAACCTGAATATTTATAATTGGTTCGCCAATGTAATAATATTTAAGAAAACAGACACATCTATTGGAAAGGAGACCACAGTATCATTATTTGTAGGTTGATAGAATCATCCATCTCTGGAAACTCAAGAGAATTAAGCAAAAAGATATCAGAATTAAACATAGCCTCTTATTTACATTTTAAGTCATCTTTCAAGTCTAGCTTAAGTCCTACTTTCTCCATTTCATCAATGCCAAGCAAAGAAGGGAGGATGGTAGGTGAAGCTAAAAGGAACCATCTTCATTACTGTTGTCACCATTGAATTCATGCATTTTATTATCATTCATTTATTCAATAAATACTTATCAACTCTCCCTCCATGACCCTTCCATTTCCTCCCACACGAGGCAATCAGTGTCAACAGCTCAAAGTCATTCCCTCCATGACTTTCCCTATACTTACGCAATCATATTCTGACAGTCGAATTCTGTGATACAGTTACAATGCTGCTAGTTGCACCCAGTACCTGTTCTCTCCTCCTTTCATAGGAATAAAATTTTTATCTGTGCACATGGGTACTAGTTAAAAACTATTTTTCTCAGCCTTCCTTGCAGCTAGATGTCACCATACAATAGATTTCTGCCACTGGATTGAAAACTAAGTAATAGATACAACTTCTGGTTATGTTCTTCCTTTTTTAAAAAAATATTTTGTTTATTTTCTTAGAGAGAGGCTAAGGGAGGGAGACAGAGAGGGAGAGAAGACATGGATGTGCGAGAGAAGGAGCATCCCTTCTCTTTTTCTCCTTCTTGATGACGGGGATGTGATCATAATGGGAAGAGTTGGAGCAGCCTTGTGGGACTTTGAGATGGTAGCTTTATGCTGAAGATGACAGAATAATAAGATCAAAAGAGCATGAATCCCCTGGTCCCCAACCCACTGAGTCACCTGTCTACCTAAACTGTTATATGAGGGAGAAACATACTTTTATCTTGTTTAAACCGCTGAATGTGGACTGCTACATGAAACTAATACAAGCAAGACAATAATACAAATAACACAAATCTTGAACAGGACAAAGTTGTTTCTATCTTTGAGGAGCTTGTAGTCCCGCATGGAAAACAATAGCACTTAACAAGGGCCACGTGGTTCATGAAGCCACAGAGTAGCAACAAGCCTAGTCTGTGGAGGACGTAATGTTTTAGCTGGGATCTGAAGGAGGAATGGAGTTTTATCCATTTACTTTTGCTTAAAAAATTTCTTTCTAGGCTTCAGAGACAATATTCTCCTGAATTTCCTCCTACTCCTATGACTGATCCTTAGTTCTTCCTCCTAGACCAACTGCCAAAGTTTGGCCTTTTTCAGAGCTCTCAGTAGGTTCTCTCTCTCTGGATGATCCCATTCATCCTCACAATTGCAAATAGCACCTCCATGCTGATGATTGCCAAGGCGAGCGCCCTCTTCTGAGCTTTGGACTCATATTTAATTGCCTGCATCCCAGCTCTACCTGCCAAGTCTCACAGGTAGCTTCAACTTATGCCAAAATGTGAGTTCTTCCCTTTCTCCCTCCACCTGCTCCTCCCACAGTCTTCTCCCACAGTCTTCTCCCTCTCAGTAAAGGTTTTCAACAATCTATTCATTGCTGAGGCCAGAAACTTGAGTCATTCTTAACACCTCATTTCCCTTGGCCCCCACACCCAATATGTGGCTAAGTATGCTGATACACTTCCAAAAACTCTCTTTCAAATCCATCCACTTCTCTCCATCCCCACTGCTACCACGGATCCAAGCCATTGGACCTCACCTCTCTCACCGCAGGTTACGCTCTAAATGGGTCTCCATGCCACTCTGCATACAGCAGCCATAGCAATACTTTAAAGGTACACATCAGATCTCCTAAACATCCTTCAATGGATTGCACTGAATGCAAGTTAGAATTCCAAATGTTTAACGTGATGCACAGGTTTCTGTCTGACCTGGCGCCTGCCTACTTCTCCAACCTCAACTGTCGGCATTCCCCTTCGCCCACCACTCATTCTGCTCCAGTCATCAATGCTTCACTCTTTGCTGCCGCAGGGATGCTCTTGCTGTGGGAAGAGCTCTTTCCAGGGCTTTTTTTCCTGGCCATCTCCTACTTACACCTCTAGGGCTCAGTTTACTGTTACTTCCTCGAAGAGGCCTTCCTTATCCTCTGACTTAAATTACATTCCTTAATTTTTCTCTTGCATATAACACCTAGTTTCCACCCTGTGGAAGATTGCTAGTTGACTCCCCAAATCCATTCTCCCCCCTTTTTTTGTAATAGTAGAATTTAGCTGGACATACAGCCTCTCAGCTGAAGACTGTTTCCTGCCTTTGCATCCCAATGTGGACATGTGACTCTTTCAGCCAAAGGGACATGAATGGGTAAAGTGTGCAAATGCTAGGGTTTCCCTTTCAATGACTAGGCTTATATTCTCCTCGTCCCATGTGGTGAGACCTGAAGCACTCACCCTGTGCCAGACATGCAATGGGTGTGTTGTTGTGTGGATGATGGGGCCACACTGTCAGTCTTGGCCTGCCTGCTTGTGACTGTTAGAGCAGAAAAAAATTGTAATCCCATTTGACTGCTAGACCTTTGAATCTCATTATTACAATAAAGGGGACCATGGATGGGTTTTAAGTAGAGGAGTAGGGTCTGCCGGCAGCACATCTGGAGGCACAACACAATGTGAATGCCACCCCCACAGCGGTGTGCAACCCCGTGGGGCTGCAAAGAAATTACACAGATTTTTTAAAACATTATTATTGTATTGCTTTGAGAGAGAGAGGGGGGAAGGGAAGGAGAGGGGAGAGAGAGAAATAGGGAGGGAGGGAGGGAGAGAGAGAGGAGAGAGAGGGAAACATCAATTTGTTATTCCACTTACGGATGCATTCCTTGGTTGATTCTTGCATGTGTTCTGACCAGGATGGAACCCACAACCTTGGTGTATCAGGATAATGCTCTAACCAGCTGAACAACCTGGCCAGGGCCATGTGGTCAGATGTTTTTAAAGATTACTTTGGTTGCAGTAGGGAAAAGTGATTGGATGAGAGAACACATTGAGGCAGAGAGGCCAGAGAAATGGTTGTCATAAGGCAAAGGAGAGAGAACCTCATGGATTAGCACAGCACAGGAATGGAGAACAAATTCCAGAGATATTTTGAAAGATGGACTACAGAGGGCTTGGCGTTTGGGTGTTGTAGGCAAAATCATTGCCTCTTTGAGATACCCATATCCTAATCCAAGGAACCTATAAATACATTACCTTACGCGGCAAAAAGACTTTAGTTTTGATTAAGGCTCTTGAAGGAGGATATTTTGGATTATCAGAGTGAGCCCAATATAATCGCAAGGGTCCTTATAAGAGGGAGGTAGGAAGGTCAGAGTCAGAAAAGGCAATGTGACCACTGAAGCAGAGGTTGCAGTGATGTGCTATGAAGACGGAGGAAGGGGCCGGAGCTAAGTAATGCGAGCAGCCCGTAGAAGCTGGAAAAGTCAAGGAAATGGATTCCCTGCTAACACCTGCAGATGAAATACAGCCCTGCAGACGCTGAGATTTTAGTCCAGTAAAACCCATTTTGGACTTCAGATTTCTAGACTTGTAAAATAATGAATCTGTGTTGTTTTAATCCACTAAGTTTGTGGCAACTTGGTGTAGCAGCAATAGAAAACTAATACACTGGGTACAGGGGTGAAGGTGAAGGGGGCGTCCAGTCCAAAGGCCTTGTACAACTGGGAGGATGACACTGGGCTGGCCAAAAAGTCCATTATGTTTTTTCTGTACAATGGTTCTAGTAGTGCTTAGTTGTCTTTAACTTCATTAACAACAAGTTTGTTAGATTATATTTTAATAGCTGTCCTATCAGCATGCACTTAAAAAACTTATCATAATGGGTGAATTTTTGTGCAGCCATTTTAATATTGAAGATGGAAGAAAATATGCAACATTTTTGGCATACTATACTTTATTATTTCAAGAAAGGTAAAAACTCAACTGAAACACAAAAAAAAAGATTTGTGCAGAGCATGGAGAAGGTGCTGTGACTGATCAAACGTGTCAAAAGTGGTTTGCAAAATTTCTTGGTACTGTTGACATTGCGGCCAAATAATTCTTTGCTGTGGGGCTGTCTTATGCATTGGAAGAGGCTTAGCAGCACCCCTGGCCTCTACCCACTAGAAGCCAATAGCAGGAGATAGCTGACTTACTCAAAATATCCACATCAATGAAGTTATTGATGAAAATGAAAAATGTGTCTTTATGTTATAGAAAAAAACTAAATGGACTTTTTGGCCAACCCAATAGTTTTGGAACCAGAAGTAAGAGTGAAGGGGGGAGGAGCAAGAGATCATGAAGCATTCATACAGGGCTTACTGAGGCTGGAGTGCCTGTGCAGCAACCTGCTGATGCCTGGCCATATGGGTCTGCAGTCAGGAGAGAAGCTGTCTCAGAGAAAGGGATGTGGGGCATCCTCAAATATTCTGTGATTGAAGCCAAGGCAGTGAGTGAGGGCAATCACAGAAAAAAACAGAGTTAGAGGAAAGGCCTAGATCCTGGCCGGGTAGCCCAGTTGGTTAGAACATCTTCCCAATACACCAAGGTTGCAGGTTCCATTTCTGGTCCTGCAGAGAGGGTTTGGATTATCAGGATACACAAGAAGTAATCAATGAATGCATAGATAAGTGGAACAATAAATTGATTTCTCTCTCCCTCTCTTGTCTCTGCCTTCCCTGAGATCAAAAATGGAAGGAAGGAAGGAAGGAAGAAAGGAAGGAAGGAAGGAAGGGAGGAAGGGAAAGAAAGAAAGAAAGAAAGAAAGAAAGAAAGAAAGAAAGAAAGAAAGAAAGAAAGAAAGAAAGAAAGAAAGAAAGAGGAAAGGAAAGGAAAGAAAAGAAAGACCTAGAGCAGCGATTTTTCACCTGGTGGGCTGTGGCACACTGGTGTGCCACAAGAATTTTTAAAACATGCAATACCTGACTATTTAGTCAGGGGCACTGACCTTTTTTCCCTTAGGCTGTCAAATAAAAAAAAATGACAACAGACAACAAAACAATAGCTATCCAGTGTGAATGAATCAAAATTATGCCATTTTTT
>PVKU01004763.1:0-138713 GCA_004027475.1 Anoura caudifer
GGAAAGCAGCATTCCTACCTCACACTGGGCCCTTCCTGTCCCACAGGTTGGCATCGTGGGGCGGACAGGAGCTGGGAAGTCATCCCTGACCCTGGGCTTGTTTCGGATCAATGAGTCTGCTGAGGGAGAGATTATCATTGACAACGTCAACATTGCCAAGATTGGCCTGCACGACCTGCGCTTCAGGATCACCATCATCCCCCAGGTGGGGGCCACGGGGCTGTGCCGGGTCCCACTGAAAGCAGTAGATGTATATTTTCAATGGACAAATATAAATTGTTCCTACTTTATTACTTTTATTAAAATTATCCTGTTTCTTCTCCACTAAATCTCCTCTTAGCATATAAATAGCAATGAGAATTAACCGGGTATCATTCCTTCACTTCTGCCACCCAGCGGGCAGTTCCCTGAGCATCTAACAGGATCCACTAAGACACTGGCTTCTCTGCTGGCTATCAGTCAGGACAAGAATCTCTGACCCTTCTAAGAGCTAAATGAGAAATGAGAATTTTTTAGGTTGATTTCCGAAGGTGGTGATTCTCTAATATGTTGCCTTTTACTGTTATTTTCCCTAAAATTTCTTCTAAGATTTTTTTTGGACAGGGGATGGGGAGGAGTCCACAGTACTTTACAATTAAGAATTACCCATATTGCACCTCCTTTCTGGAAGGTTCCTGACACATTTGCATATTGAAGGCTCCAGAAAGTCTTGCCAAAAAAAAAAAAAGTAATCTATTTTATTTCATTTAACCCAGAATTTTCCAAATTTTTTTTCATTATTAATATCTCCAGAAATAGTGATTCTGAGGAACTCTGGAGCCCCATCTTGAACAATTCTGGCAAGAGCTTTCTGAGTCTCTCCTCTGTGCCCCCATCCCTGTCCAGCTTGACATGAGCCTCACATGCCATCTACTGTCTTCTCTCTGAACAGGACCCTGTTCTGTTTTCGGGTTCTCTGCGCATGAACCTGGACCCGTTCAGCCAATACTCGGATGAAGAAGTCTGGACATCGCTGGAGTTGGCCCACCTGAAGAACTTCGTATCAGCTCTTCCTGATAAGCTGAACCATGAGTGCTCAGAGGGCGGGGAGAACCTGAGGTAGGTTGGTAGGGGGGCCAGGCAGGGTCTCCTCAGCTTCCCCTCAGCCAGGTTGTTTGAAGAGTCTGTCCTTTGGCATCTGTGTCAAACCCAGGTTTGAGTCCCAGCTCAGCCTCAGATGAGCCTTTTGTTTCCTGGAACCTCAGTTTGTGTCTGTAAAGTGGGTTTCAGTCAGGATTCATGGCTGGGCTCATGCAGCAGGAGGTCCGCTGCTGAGGCTGATCTCATTGTCCTCCAGTGGGGCAGTTATGGTCTGTTCCACGTGTCTCTCCTCCTCTAGCAGACCAGCCCAGGCATGTTGTCATGGTGACAACATGACAACATGTTGAGGTGCATGAGTGTGTAAACTCTGGCATGCATTCCTTGTCAACTTCTGCTGGCGTTATGCTTGCCAGAACCCCACTGGCCAAAGCTAGGTACGTGGTCGAGCCCAGATTCCAAGGTAAGAAGGTGAGGGCCTGTACATGGGCCCCTTTAGCTGTCTGTCACACTACCCAAGCTGAACTGGTCAAGTATTTTGGATATTGCTCTGACCCTGTGTCTGAGAATGATTCTGAGCCCACCTAACGGTCAAAACATTCTGATTGATTAGTGGTGTCTACCATAGGCTCAGGTGTGGGAGTGGACCTATGAGGGGAGACCAAAAAAAAAAAACCCTGGAGTTTATCTATTAGAAAACTGCATTTATTCTTACATGTTTAAACTTCAGTCACCTTCAAAGTACTCTCCATTTGATGCAACATACCTATCAATATGTTTTTCCACTGCTCAGAACAGTTTCTGAATTTGTCAGTTTTGACGCCTTTTAGTTCTTCTGCCGTTTTTTTGTTTCACCTCTTCCATATCTGCAAAACATTTCCTTTTGAGGATTTTTTTTTTTTGGTCTGGGGAAACAAAAAAAGTCACTCGATTGAGATCTGGTGAATAGGGAAGGTGGGACATGGGTGTCAGGCCATTTTTGGTCGAAAACTGCTGAACACTCAGCACGATATGGGCAGGTACACTTGTAAATCACCTATCATGAAGTGGGCAAAGGTGCTGAAAGAGTCTTCAAAAAAATTCACTGAAGCCCAACACAGCTCCTCCCAACAATGCCAGCTGGTACACTGATGCAGATGGGTTCCTAGAACATGCACCTAGCAGGAGAAGACTGTACTACAAGGGACCCACCCTCCAGAAGTTAATTTCAGGTTTTTTTGGGTCCCCCCTCGTACTCTCCTGGTCTAAGGAATACCAAGTCTCTCTTCGCTCTTCTCCCAGCTCAGGCCAGGGCTCAGGGTTGAGGGTGGTTTTGACACTCTGTCTCCTGGTCTTTTTCTCCTGGCCAAGTGTTGGGCAGCGCCAGCTTGTTTGCTTGGCTCGGGCCCTGCTGAGGAAGACGAAGATCCTTGTGTTGGATGAAGCTACAGCAGCCGTGGACCTAGAAACAGATGACCTCATTCAGTCCACCATCCGGATGCAGTTTGACAATTGTACTGTTCTCACCATCGCTCACCGTCTCAATACCATCATGGACTACACAAGGTGAAGCCCCCTGGCACAGGCCTCCAGGCCTCAGTGTTCACCTCATTCGCTCATCATTCATTCATTCATTCATTCATTCATTCAACACTATCCTTATGCCTAGTGACAGCCCCAGGAAACCTCTCTTTATCCCTGGTACTAAGGTATTTTTGATACCGCTCAATTATTTATTCATTCAACACATATGGAAGTGCCTGCCACAAAGCTGGCCCTCTTCCAAGTACTGGGGACTCAGCAGGAAGTTGTCAGGTAAGGAACCTGCCTAAGGGACCTTACAGATTAGTTGGGGGCGGGTGCAGAGACAAATAATAAACACAGCAACAGATAAAAGCAAATTGTGCTGAGAAGGAAATAGAAAAGGTGATGGAGAGTGCTGTGTGTAGCATCACAGGACTTTGATGTTGACTAGAAGTAGGGATTGAGAATGGGTAACCAGTTGGAGAGCTACTGCAACAGTCCTAGCAGAAGGTGCTAGGGGACTGGCCCAAAGCAGGGACTTGCCTAGGTAGGCTCTTGGGGACATGAGATGCCAACCCTTTCCCTTCCACTCATGTCTGTGTCTCCTCCCCTTGCAGGGTGATCGTCCTGGATAAAGGAGAAATCCGGGAGTGCGGCACCCCCTCTGACCTCCTGCAGCAGAGAGGGTTATTTTACAGCATGGCCAAAGATGCTGGCTTGGTGTGAGCCCTGGAGCCGGTGCATCTGATTTGACCTGCAGGGCCAACATGCCAGTGCCCAGGATGAGTCAGCCTCCTCGGGAACTTATACCTCCCATATACTGAAACCAAAAAGAAAAGAAACCAAACCCCAAAATCAAAATCAACACACTCACAAAGCAGCCACCATCCGGTCCACTGCCTGGAATTGGCTGTGAACAAACAGGAGAGACGCAGAGATGCAGCCCACCAGAAACATGCACATCCTTGCCTCTGTTCCCTAAAAGACGCACAAGTGTTCTCACACCCCTGGGAATGTTTGCTCTTGCTCTTGGTGCTCTGCAGGGAAGCTCTGGCAGCCAGACTTCTAGAGAAATTGGTTTTGTGAAGTATGCTAGTGACCAAATCCAGCAAACTGCCTCAAATTTCTACAGCCAAAGTCTGGAATTCTAAGTACTTGAGCTGCTGTCCCAGCACCTCTACCATCCTCATCCAGTCCGCCCAGAATGCTTCGTTTCCTTGGGTGTGCAGCTCGGAGATGAGGGGGCTGGTAAAGATCATCCTCATCCTCGGGCAGTGTCCTGAGGGCTGTGGACACCCCTCTGACCAACCCTCTGGTCTTCCTGGTGCTCAGACACTGGGAACCAATGTCCCAGCCCTGCGCGCATGGAGACCTGCTTCACAGACCAGGGGCAGCCTCGTCACCTGCACACTCCTGACAGGACTCCGCTGGACTGTCACTGACGGGGGGCCTGGACCTGGAACTCCAGGGCTGGGGGATCCTCCCTCGGTGCCCACTTTCCCGATTGGTTGCTCACCTCCTTACCCACTTCAGTCTAGTCTTTGCTTTTCCTCCTGCCTCTTCTTACCCATTGTTATAATGGGTTTACCTCTAGGCACCTGAAAGAGGTCTGCTCGTGGTTATGAGAGCACTGGGCATTTGCAAGCATGACCAGTTGATACTGAAAAGACGCTGCTGAGTCTTCTCCCTGTTTATAGATTTCAGTTTCTCACCCATGACCTCTGATCAGCTCTCAAAGGTGGCAGTGTGGAGAACCTGACATCTAGTTATTGAGTGTCTTCCAGGACAAAAAAAGAACTCATTCACGAATGTCAATGATTTCTTTTTTGTTTTCTTTATTTTAAAGTATTGCTCCCGGGGGAAAAAAAACTCGACTTTAATTTCTTAGGAGGAAGTATTGGGCCGGAGAGATCGCTCCCAGGGAGTAGCCAAGTTGGCCCGGCCTCTGACAGTTGAGTTGGTCTGTGTGTTCCTGGAAGCAAATAGGAGTGAAGACCTTCAAGGCCTGTCCTTCAGGCCTCACAACTGGAGACCAAAGGAAGACCCAAAAAGCGGAGAGAGGTCTCTGAGCCCCAAGAGTCAGACTTGCTACGAATGACGTCGCTGACTTCAAACCCAGAGAAGCATCCTTCTTCCTTTAGGTGGAAATATATATTTATTTTTTTGTAAGTTATACCATTCTTTCACATTAGATAAACCAAGTTTTTCTTGGGAATCTTTTTGTAATGACTTACACTGGAAAGGAGAATATTTACAAGCAATTTGCAGTAAAAAAATATTTTATTTCTTTCTAAATGATGATTCCATTTTCTTTGGGGCATTAGCACAGGTTTCGGCCGCCTCCTCCGGGAGGCAGTACGGGCACCCCCGTCTGCCTCCGTCCTTTGGGTGAACGTGTCATTGCCAGTGGGAGCTCTTGTCAGAAAGGAGACTAGAGGTTAAGAACGGGGTGGGGTTTAGTGGGGAGTCAGCATGGCATGGTGGACAAAGCCTGGGTTCCGCGGTCAGACGGACCTGGCTTGGGTCCTGCCCTCATCATTTGCTGGCTGTGTGACCCTGGGCAGGTCACTTAGTCACTGTGCCTCAGTTGCCTCATCTGTAAAATGGAGCTGATTGTACCTGCCTGATGAGGTTGTGGCAAAGATGGCGTGACTGTGTGACACCAGTGGCCCAGGCTGGGTTCTAAGACGCCGGCAAAGCAAAAGTTGTGTGGCTGAAATTGCCCTTCAAAATCCCTTTGCATTAGTCTAGGCTAGGCTGAGCTGTAGCCATGAACTCTTGGGAACTGAAGGAAAGGGTTTTATTTCTTGCTCATGCATTTCTTGGTGAGGGTCAGGTCGGGTGCCTCTGCGGGGTCCCCACCCTCCACGCAGTGACTGAGAGATCCAGACTCTTCTGGCTTGATGACATTGCCTCTCCAGAGCATTGTACCACAGCAGGGGAAGGGAGCGTGGGGACGACTCATACCTACCTTTATATGTTTCACACCTGAAGTGAAGTCAATTCTACTAGCAGCCTATTGGCCATAGCAAACCACAGAGGAAGCTGGGAAATGTAGGGGTGCATTAGCAAGAGCAATTCATGTAGTTTTTTAATTTTGGATAGTAAGGTAGTGAGACTGGGGTGTTGGGTTTCTCAGTTTGAATTGGGTGAGTCTGGATAGTAAGAAGTGCCTATAATGGGGGAGCATGCCATTTCTGCTGAACCCCAAAAACGTGCACCAAGTTCATGTGCAGATGGAGCATCCTGGTGCCATATTCCCTCCAGCATGGCTGTCCCAGATCAGGGGTTGTTGTCTTGCATTACAGACGGGCATGTGAAGGTACTGGGGTAGAGGAAGGGGAAAAAGCTGGTGAGGTTACCGCCATTAGTGAGTGGTACTTGGATGGCCACGTGGAGTCAGTTTTGAATGTGAGGTGTATTTTTGTCTCAGCGGCTGACCCTAGGTATTATCATCCCAGATCCTTAATAGTGAGTGACCTGGTGTGGGCCTGTGGGTGTGTGTTGTAGTTCAGCTGAATACTCGGGAGAAATCCTGGGGCTGGGTTCAAGTTCAGTCTGCTTTGTGAAAGGAGGTGGGGTGCATCATTAACCCTGAAGAGGGCGGAGCTAGAAGCACTGAGGTTTGGTTGGGTGGGAACCTTTGCACGTGCTTTAGTACCATGGACATGGGGGGTTAAGCTTTGTTGTGCACCTGAATGCTAGGCCCTGGGCTCAGCACTTTGCACAGCTTTCTCACAGGAAGGGATTCTCAGGGCCAGATTGGCATGGGGAACCTGGCCTGATGCTTCCCAGTGCTGAGCTGCTTGCCCCTGCTTTCTTCCAAGATCAGCCAAAACATATAGGATCTGACTACCTCTCACTCCTCCCATTGCTGCCATGCTGGTGCCCACACATCGGCTGTCTCTTCTGTGCCTACGACAGCCAGCTCAGTGGTCTGCCTCTGCCACTGGCTAGCCCCTCCCCCGACACTCAGTATGGTTACCCAGCAGCCGTAGTGATGCTGTGAAAGCATGCATCACAATCCTCCTGTGGTCCCCATCTTGGGGTAGCAGCTAGCCTGGCCTCAGGCCCTGCACAACCTGGCTTCCTGCGACCTCTGCCCTCAGCTGCCCTCAGCTGGCCTCACTGGCCACCGCTCAGGCCAGTCCAGCCACACAGGCCTCTCTGTTCTTCTAACGTGTGGGGTGCAGTCCTGCCTCGGGGCCTCCCTCTGCCCCAGATGTCAGCTTTGCTTGCCCCATTCTCTATTTGACGATGGCAGGTCTGTGAGAGGAGGGCGTGAATCTGTTTATTCTTTGCTGAATCCCCACTCCAGAGCAGAGGCACATAGCATGTGCTCAGTGACTGCACTTTCTGGTCCAGGACTGAGCCCTGTATGCCAGGCCTTGGCCAAGTGTGATGTCACTGGGGCTGTAGAACTTGACTTTCAGGAGCTGCAACTTCCTCACTGGTATGACTGATCATCACATTCACCTGGCTGGGTAGTTGTGAGGATGAAAGCGCCCAGCGCCATGTCCCTCCCTCAGGGCACCTTCAAATGTGGTGAAGCCATTCACTCACTCATGTTTTTGACCATCTATCCATCCTTTTGTTCATTTAGTTAAGCATTTGGCATTTATTGAGTCATCCTGTATGCTCTGCACTGGGTGAGGTGCTGGGGAGAATGCACAAATCCCCTGGCTCTGTCAGTTATGGGAGCCCTTCTCTTCCGATGGGATTCTAGAAAATTCCGTATTTATCGGAGACCTGGTGTTTTGGAACTGAAAAGGTGTGAGGCAGCATGGTCCAGTGGTTAGGATGTGTACCCTGGAGCCAGCCCACCTGACTCAATCCCTACTTAACCTCTTAGCTTTCTTTCTGTGAAAGGTGCCCAATGATAGCATGTCCTCACCAAAGAGTCCTAGTGGTGTGCCTCCGTGTGAGGCAGTTAGAGCAGGGCTTTGTGTGGGTTCACAGTGACCAGCGGGACATGGGTGAGGTTAAGGGCCTACTGAGAGGCACTGACCAGGGAGGTCTGTGTGGCTTTCCTGGATCCGTGCCGCACTTGCCAGCCTACTGGCAGGGGCCCACAGTGGGGGGATTAATGGCCTGGATGGCGTGCAGGCTGGTCTCCCAGGAGCACTGGTGTGGGCCAACAGCAGCTTTTTTAGCAGGCTCTCGAGGGCAGTGGTTCCTGCGGCCCACACTGCTCCCTGGCAAACTACCTCCCTCTGAAAGTAGGCTTTTGTGACCCTGGAATGATCCCAAGTGAGTTTGCCAAATACGCAGCTGCTGCTGCTTTTGCCTGCAGTCTCTGCCGGGATGTCGGGTGGCTCAGCTCCTGTCAGAGAAACGAAAAGTGCTGTGTCTGGTCCTGCTCTGTGCCTCCAAGTTGGACAGACAACTGCCACAGGATGAGTTGGACTTTGGTGTTGGATAGCTCCAGGGGCTGATCCCCACTCTGCCACTTACTAACTGGGTGACCTTGACAGGTCACATCAACCATCTGAGTCTCAGTTTCCTCATCTGCAAATGGAGCTAGTAATGGTGGGCCAGCACTTTGTAGTCATGATGGGGGAACGGCAAGGCATACAGATGCCCTGTCTGAATTTGAGGTCATCAAAATGTGCTTCTGGCCACATCTTGGCAAAGGGAGGTAGAAGCTGCAATTAAATTTAAGATTACTCTGGGCTGAAAACCTGTGTCAAGACCTTCCATTAGAAAGTCCCCGTGACCTGACTGAGACAGAGCAGGCTCTGTGTCCTGGCAGGCAGGTGGGGGTCCACAGGCCCCTCCTGACACACCAACACAGCTGTTGCCCAAGCATCAGTGGATTATTGATGGCCGTGGATAAGGGTAGCCCAGTGACTCTCAGTGGGTGATTTGGCAGGGCCTGGAGATGGTTTTGTACACGACTGGAGGTAAGGGTGCTACCGGCATCTAGAGGGTGGAGGCCAGAGATGCTGCTAGACACCCTGCGGTGCACAGGACGGCCCCACAATAGAACCATCTACCCCACACGTTGCTTGTGATGGTGAAAGAAATCCTGGTGCACATCTCTCTGCTGTCCACAGAGGCTCGCAAATGCAGCAGCAGTGATGACAGTGAACGTTTGTTGAGCACTTACTTTGTGCCCACCTTAGCTCTGAACACGTTTCCATGTATTAACTTCCCTGTAGCAACACCATGGGGTCTGTGAAGGACCTGGGGTGTTCCCTGCCCTGGTGCCTGAGGCTGGTTTGATGAGCCTCACATTAGAATCGCGACTGCTGTCAGAAACAGGACTGGATGCACGTGCTGTGCACTGTCCTGCATGGAAGCAAGTGCTGGACCTTCACTACCCCTGACTTCTGACCTCCAACAGCATCTCCCACACAGCCCCCTCAGGAGCAGACGTGTGAACAGAAATGACCTGGGTTTTCTGACTACTTCTGGGGCTCCCTGAAGATGCCAGAATTTGGTCTTTAACAAATGCATGACACGTGCCAAGTCCTGAAGAGATTCTTCCGGTGGGGGCCAAGTCCTGGCTCCTCTCCTCCCCCCATGGTAACAGCACCTGCTGGTGTGAGCTTGTGCCTGGAGGGACCTGTTCCTGGTGTGGGTCGTGGCTTGTGTGTCCAGTTCGAGCAAGATGCCCCTTGGGCTCACGTGCAAGGGTTGGAGGAGCAGCAGAAGGCACAGAGTTCAGTCCCAGGGCATTATAGGAATCATATGGGGAGTTCTAAAAATACATCGTATATTGAAAGGGAGAACTCATCAGGGGTTTTGGGGGTGGGACGGAGGGGTGTGGTGACAAAATAGCAAGCCCGGGGTCATTGTGGTGATGGAAGTGTTCAGCATCCCAGCTGTGGTGAATACTGCCTATACATGTGACACAACTGTGCAGAAGTCACACACACACAAGTACAAGTGAAATGGGAAATCTGAGCAAGATCAGTGCATTGCTCCAATGTCCACATCCCAGTGTGATATCGTACTAGCATTGTTCAAGGTGTGGCCTTTGGGGGGAACAGGGAAAGGGTACACAGGCATTCTGTGGATTATTTCTTACAACTGCTTGTCAGTCTGCAATCAGTCATCTCAAAATACAGGTTAATTTGGAGAAGTACACTCAGCATTGCCCCAGCCCCAAGGATAACAATTTCATCGGTCTGCAGTGAAGCCTGGGTGTGGGCTGGTCCTGTGGTCCGAGAGTGAGTCCAGCAGGCAGCCAGGGCTGAGAGCCGCTGTCCACTCTGGCTCCAGGATGGACCAGGCTGGATGGGCTCTGGTCAGGCCAGCCTTGGGAGGGGGCTGCTGCATCCTCCTGGGTCTGTGATGATTGAATGTCCACTTTCCCTGCCATTCTCCCCCGCCCCCACCCCCAGAGAGCAGAGAGGGGTCTGGACCAAAAACCACAGTACCACTGATGACCTCCAGGTCACTCGTATCTCCAGGGCATCTCACGTCTCTCCAGGTTGGCGTGGCAGGAGGGCTGAGGGGTCTGGCTCAGACCAGGCCTGACTCCTGTGCCAGCCTGTAAAACAGGCCCTTCTGGGCCAGCAGCTGGGCGGGGCTGCCAGTCTCCACCACCTGCCCCTTGTCCATGACCAGCACCCTGCAGGGGAGAGGGAGATAGGATATACCCTGGGCACTCAGCCATTCTGAGAGCCCAGCATGCCTGCTCCGAGGTTTGCTCTCCAGGAGCCTTGGCCTTCTCAGTAGTTTCCTGGCCACGACAGCCAGTGGGAGGCATATGCGGGGCATGTGTCCTTGGGCTCATCCCTCCCACTTTGGGCATCAGTCCTGCCCCCTGTCCAGTAGGCACTTGATAATCCATTCTGGAGCCTCTCTTCACCACTGCAGGGGCCCCTGGGGCCAGCCACGTGGGGACCTACCTGGCGCAGCCCATCACAGAGCGCAGGCGGTGGGCAATGAGTAGCACCGTGCACTGGGCAAACCAGCTCCCCAGGGTGGCCTGCATCTGGAGCTCCGTCCCCGGGTCCACGGCGGCCGTGGCCTCGTCCAGGATGAGGATCTGGGTTTTCCGGAGAAGGGCACGTGCCAGACACAGGAGCTGCTTCTGGCCCAGACTGGGAATGAGTGGGACAGTCAGGCCAGATGTTTGGGTTCCCGCACATCAGGGTTTGCAGGGTGTGCCCACGGAAGGGCCCCCGAAACAGCGCAGACGTGGTGGGGGTGTGCACATGTGTCCCCACATGTGGGTGCCCAGTCCACAGAGCTGGTAGGAGTCCCCGCCCTGCCATTTTCACCAGAGTAACTTTAGGCAAGTCATTCAAACCCACTGTGCCTCTGTTTCCCCATCTGTGCAACAGCTCTTCATGTGCCAGACATGTATGCCCTTGTGTGCTGTGTATATACTGGCCTGACCTTCATGAAGACCACAAAGCTGGGTAGTGTATTAATGGTCTTTCTGTTCCGGGTTGTAAGGACGAGATAAACCATAAAAGTGCCTGTCACTGGGAAAGCTTTCAGCATGCCATAGCTTCTCTTCCTCTAATTACAAATGAAGAAGTTGAGGCTCAAAGCCACGTGGCCAGTGACCCCAGGGTGTCTGCTCCCCACCATGCTTGGCCTCCCCTCACGCTAAACACTAGCGAACCAGAACCTGCCATGGCCGTGCAGGTGTTGGGTGCCAGGGCCTTGCTGCAGCCTCACCCCTGGACCAAGCCCTGGGTGCGTCTCAAGCCCCAGATGCTAACTTTGTGGAATGGGATTAGTGTGAGGGCACAGCTACAAGACCAGTCTTTAGTCCCACCACAAGACTAAAACGAATGTTTATTGTTCCTATGTGCCAAACATGTCTCAACAACTTTACACATAACCCAGTCCTCATACTGGTACGTAGGTACTAGTATTCTCATTTTACAAATGAGGAAACTGAGGCACAGGAGATTAAGTAAATCACCCAACATCCTACAACTGGTAGGCGGGGGAGCTCGGATCTGAGGCCTGTCTATGCTCTGAGCCACCACCCTGCCCTGCGTCTCTAGTGCGTGGAAACCACTGCCACTCACAGCTCTGTACCCTAACGCCTTCAGGGCAGGCGGGTTTTAGAACGTCTCGGTTTAAAAAAAGGCACACACCTGTACCCTGTGCTCACAACAGCAACTTTGACAATAGTCAGAAATGGAAGCAACCTAAGTGTCCATCTACAGGTGAATAAATAAGCACAATGGGGTACAGAAATGCAGTGGAATATTGCTCGGCCTTAAAAAGGAAGGACATTCGGACACCGGCTACAGCATGGGTGAGCCTTGAGGACATTATGCTGAGTGAAATAAGCCAGTCACAAAAAAGACAGGTAAGCTAATGTTCTTTGCAGTGAAGTACCTAGAGCGAGTAATTCATAGAGTTTGGTTGCCAGGGGCTGGGAGGAGGGGGAATGGTTCCTTAAGGAGTCCTAAGTTTCAGTTTTGCAAGACGGAAAAAGTTCTGGAGATGGGTGGCACAGTGATGGGACGTACTCACCGCTACTGAAGTTCACACTTAAAAGTGGGTAGGATGGTCAATTTTATGGTGTGTGTTTTCCTACATTAAAAAAAGCTTTTTTAGGGCATGGTTGACACCCTCAGTGAGCATGGGGTCAGTGCCTGAAGTCATCCATGTTACTTCTCCAGCAAAGCAAGTGCTGAGCGGGGCAACTAAAGACCATAAGTAGCCTTGTGTCAGTCGAGGTAGGGTTTTGTCCCCAAATACATTCAGGTGCTGAGTTTAGGAACAGAAACCATGATATTCAGAGACTGCATTGGAGTTTGGGACTGCTGCTAAGGGGTGGGGCCCCACTGTGATTACTGACAGAATGGGGTTGATTATCTACAGGGAAGGCACATTTCCAGGGCAGACTGCCCTTGGGGGGAGCTTTGGCCACACTTTGGTCCTGGCCGTGGCGGGGTGACCCTACCTGAGGTCATCGCCTTGGTCGGCACACTTGTACTGCAACTGGCCAGGCAGGCTGGCCACCAAGGCTCTGAGCTGCACTGTCTCCAAGACCTCCCAGATGGCTTCATCCGTGTGCTCCTGCAGCATGTCCAGGTTCATCCTCAGAGAGCCAGGGAACAGGATGGGGTCCTGGCAGGAGGGACGGTGGGTCAGAGCTGGGCCCAGCCATGCTCACACCTCTGCACACCCTGCCCCCCAGGCCTCACCTGGGGGATGATGGTGATCCTGGACCTCAGCGTGTGCAGCCCCACATGGACGATGGGGACCCCGTCGATCCAGACCCCGCCCTCAGCTGCCTCCAGGAGCCGCAGCAGGCCCCCAGCCAGGGAGGACTTCCCAGCCCCCGTCCTGCCAACGATGCCCACCTGCCAGAGGATGGGAGGGCAAGGCCATTGTGACTAGGCCTGGCCAGGAGAAGGCAGGCCAAAGCCTAGAGGGTTCCCGGGCATCTCTGCGAGATGTTTCCCCCACACCCAAAATCCATCTGTCCATCCAGCCATCGTCCTTTTGAGCATCCACCCTTCTATGTGTCCACCTTTCCTTGTATCTATTGGTCCACCCAGCTTCTGTCTGCATATTCTTCTCTATCTTCCCCTCCCCCCATCACATCTCTCCATTTTCCCATCTATTCCCCCAACCTTCCTTCCATACTCCTACCTTTCCTCTGTTTCTCCATTTTTCCCATCCTTCCATTCACAGCCCTCCATCATCCCTCATCCTTCCTTCCTTCCTCCCCCATGTCATCCTCTGCACGTCCCATCCTGGAGACGAGGGGCCCTGAGGTGGGGATGTGGAGGAGGCCCCAAGGCCCTGAGGATCAGCTTCCTCGTTGCCTGGCTCCCTTGAGGAAGAAGGTGTGGAAAAGCTGCCCACCTTCTCTCCTGCGTGGACCTTGAAGGACACACCCCGCACAGCCAGGGGGAGCTCAGGTCGGTGCCTCAGCCCCAAGTCCCGGAACTCGATTTGCCCCCCATGAGGCCAGGGGGGCTGGGCTGGACAGGTGGGCAGCGTCCAGGGTGCCTGTGGCAGGAAGGGACACTGGGTCAGAGGAGCCCTTCTCCCAGGCTTCTCACAGAAAGGTCTACTCTTTAAGCCTCAGTTTCCTCTTCTGTAAAATGGGCATATTTACTGCTATTTTATAGGGACCTGGAACAGAGCAAAGCTAAAAACAAGTAATATCTGGTACCATAAAAATAATGATGGTGTTGGCTCCCGTTTTTAAATTATTATTAGCCATTATTAATTGTCCAATAACATGCTCTATTCCTCTGGTAGGGCTAGGCCCTCTTTTTTGTCTTGGTGAAGTAGGCGGGACTGGGCAGTAGGGAGTCCAATGCTACCATGGCCATTCCTGTGACCTTGAACGGGTCACTCCACCCCTTGAGCCTCAGTTGTGAAATGGGGCTAATAAGAGCGGTGACATGCACTGAGTGTTGTGTAAAGAGCCAGACACCGTATGATGTTCTTTATTGTGGGATCTCCTCTGACCCTCACAGGACACCCAGTGTCGCTAGTGGCCGAGTTGCTCTTCTGTTCCTGTCGTGTTGCTCCCATGTTGCTGTTACATGGCTGTGACTCCATCTCTTGTCACAAGAATGACCTGCTTGCCCAGTGGAGGAAGCAAAGAACCCAGGATCTGACCTGGCGCCAGACCCCATGCTCTTAGCCATTGCTGCTGCCCTGGCCCGGACTCCAGCCTACAGTGGTGCGGGCTCCAGAGCCCCTGGCAGACATCCACCTTGGCCCACTGCCCTTTGCGGTAAGTCCCAGGTGGGGCAGACCCTCCACCCCCAGCTGCTACCCATCACCTCCTTGGGCGTCCGGGCATAGTCCTCCATCCGCTCCACTGACACGATGCTGCTCTCTAGGTCTGTCCAGCTGCGAACAGCCCACTGCAGCGTCTGGGTCACCTGGTACGAGAAGACACTTCAGGTTGACTTGAGCAAAACTGCCCCACAGGCTTGCTCAGCTCTCCTGAGGCAGGGTCTGGGAGGTAGGGCCTGGGGCAGAAAAGGGGACTGGACTTGGCTACAGCCACTAGGACTCCTCTCCTTTCCGTACAACCAGAGTAAGCAGAGCAGACAGGAGCCCTTGGACATCAGCCTGTCGAACCTGTCTTGACAGGTGGGAGACAGGACCAGAGAGGGTGCATGGCCCTCCCAAGGGCACCCAGCAGGAATAGGCCCGCTGACTTCTATTCCAAGAGGTTTCTCTCCACTGATTGCACTTGGAACCGTGCCCACCTCCTCACCAGGGCACACCTGTCCTCCCTCCTCTCCTCAAACTCATTTCCCTCCACCTCTCCAGCCATACCACCTGCTTGCTGTTCTAACATACCAGCCACACCCCTCTCTCCCTCTTAGGGCCTCTTCTCCTGCTATTCCCTCTTCAGAAAAGCTCCTCCTCCTGCCTCCCTCCCTCGCTTCCTTCAGGACACCGCTCACAGCCCCTTCCTCAGAGAGGCCTTCTGGGCCATGCACTAGAGTAATACCCACCCCCCATCATGCTTTGACCTCTCACCTTGCTGGATCCTTAAGCCTAGTTGTCTCAATTGTAAAATGGGGACAAGAATAGTACCCCTGATGGGGTTGGGGGCAGGATTAAATGAGTTAATGTTTACAAAGCTCTTAGAACGATGCCTCATTTGTAATGAATGTTACTTACATATATATTTTTTCTTCATAGATTTCATGACCTGACATCAAATATTGTTATTAATAGATAACAAAAATTTAACAATGCACTGGAAATACACTCTGTATCCTTTAACTCAGCTAGTGAAGTGGAGGAATCACTATCCCATTTTTCAGATGAGCACACTGAGGCTCGGGGCCAGCAGTGTCACCTCAGCTAAGCTCTTGGAAAACATGCATTTTCCTCACTGGTTGTGGTTTGGACTCAGACCCTGGAAGGTCCCGCTGGCAGGGTTCTGTCTGTCTTGGTTCTGCCTGCACCCAGAAGTCAGGTTGGGGTGTTGGGAGTACCTGGAGGGCGGCGGAGACAGAGAAGCCCACGAGGCCGGCGCTGAGATGGGCCTTGCTCAGCACAGCGCACACAGCAGCGGCAAACACCAGCCCGTTCCCCAGGAGCTCCAGATTGGCAGCGAGCCACCTGCGGGGAGGGGCAGGTAACAGTGAGGTCAGCAGGAACCTTCTCTGTGGGAAGCCCCTTTGGGCACAAGGACTGATCACGGTGCCAGCATGAGAGCCCACAAGGGTCTCCCCAACTCCCCAGGCCCCACCATCGCTCAGTGGGTGGGGGAAGTTACTGTCCTCTCTCACCTGTGCCCAGCTCTTGGCTTAGTACACAGTAGGTGCTCTAGTAAAACTTTGCCATGCTGCCAGTGTTCTGTGCTTGGGGTATGCCAAGCAATATACCCTTGTGCTTCCTGACCAAACCCAACCTCCACGTTCACGTGGCCAACATCTTACATTCAAGCACAGTCAGCTCCAAAGTGACCTCCTCACAGAGCGTTCCTGGGTTGCTCCTCCCTTTCTCTCCAACACATTGCTGATTACTTCCTTCACGACAGTTATCAGTCTTTATAATGGAACCATTTAATCAGTCCTTGACTCTCAGTCTCCATCAGTAAATTGTGAGCTCCCTAAGGGCAGTGACTTTGTCTCATTCAGGGCTCTGTCTCCAGTACCTAGCATAGACCCAGCCCAGAGTAGGGCTCGAAAAATACACGCTGAGTGGATGAATAAATGGTCACCCCCTTTTATTGAATTTCTACTCTACCATTCATTCATTCATTCATTCATCCATTCAACAGATATGTATTGAGTACCTACTATGTACCATACATATTGGAGGTGCTGGAGACATAGCCATGAATCAAACATTAAAATCCCTGTCTTTAGGAAACTCTGGCCTTTACTACACATAACAGCTGGTCCTCCTAACAACCCTACAAAGGGGGACATTCCTGTCCCCATGTGACAGCTGAGAACGCTGAGGCTCAGAAGGGTTAGGTATTTGTTTAAGTCCAGACACATAACAAGCACCAGGGTTTGAAGCCACAACTGTCTGAATGACACCAGAAGGCACATACCCTTTCCAGCAGGTCATGCATGCTTCCCTTCAATGAACCAACTAACAAATGAGTAAACAAAGACCCACCGGGGGCCTCCCACGTCCTAGATAGCTGACCTTGGGGGAGTCCCTTTGCTTCTTTGAACCCGAGTTTACCCACCTATGGAATGAAGTAACATCTGATTCATTACAGTTGAGAGGTTTAAATAAGATTCCATATACAGCATAGAAATCACTGAGCCTTGCACATAGTAGGTACTTTCTAATTGTTTCAGGGTTCCTCCTCCCTAGGCTTGGAGTCCAGGAAGGGACAGGACAGGTTACTCAGAAGGCATATGGCATTGAGACACTGTTCACAGATATAAGGCCTGAGAGCCCCAGCTGACTGGGGACCTGGGCAGAAAGGAGAAAAGAATTCACATGTATTGAGTACCTTCTGTATGCTTGACCCTCTCCATACTCTGGCACCAGACTCCCTGGGTTCAAATCCTGATTCCATATATTCACTGTGTGACCCTGCAAGTTCTTAAATCTCTGTGCCTAAGATTCACCATGTATAAAACAGTCTCTGCCTCATGGGGTTATTGATAGAATTAAATAAATTAAATCCATGTAGACTGGTCAGAACTGTGCTGAGCAGGTAGTAAGCATGTTACAAGTATTAGCTATGAGCGTATTTATTTAATCCTCATAGCCACTCTACGAGTGCAATCCTGCTTTGACAAATGAGATTCAGAGAGGTTATGTAACTTGCCCAAGATTACCCAGCTCATTAGCTGCAGAGCTGGGATTTGAACTTGTGTCTGTCTATGCTCAAAGCTTGTGTCTTATTCTTGCTTAGTACTGAAAAGAGGCTGAGGATGCTTATGTAGCTGCCTTATCACCAAAGCGAGAGAGGCTGATCCAGTGGCCTGGCAATAGGGGCTTCTTTCCTTTTGCAGGCATCTGTGCCTCCTTGCCCATCTGCTGTTTAGGACCCCTCAGGCCAGGTTCTGTCTGCTCACAGTGTAAGCCAAGTGCACCCAAGGGATCTAGCCTCAGCTTTATCCCCAACTCGCTGCATGACCTTTGGCAGGCCACTTGACCTCTCTGGCCACACAGTATGATACTCTCCGGGGACACAGATGGATTGCAAGGCCTTCTCTGCCCCCTTCCTACCTGTCAGCCACCAGCCGTGGGAAACTGACTCGCTGGCTTTCATTCACGTGGGCATTGTTCTGAGCCATGAAGGAGCCCTGGGCCCGGAAGGCTCTGACCACTGCACCTCCCTGGAATGTCTCCGCCACGTGGGAACACACGAAGGAGTGCCTGGCTGACTCCAGGCGTCTGAGCTGGCACGAGGTGGCCACGTACAGGCTCTGAAGTGGGGCAGGTGAGGAAGGGAGAAGTCACAGACACAGAGAGGTAGTTTGAGAAGCACAGGGAGCCCTAAGTACAGGGTCCCAGACCAGACTCTGTTGCTAGCTTGCTGTGTGACCTTGTACCACTTGCCTCCCCTCTCCGAGCTCCAATTTCCTTGCAAAATCTGAGTTCCATGGTTCTTTTAAAAATCATCTGGGAAGCTTCAAACATCTCTAATACCCCAATCCAGAACTATTCAATCAGAATCTCTGGTGTTATCACATTGGCCTCGATATTTTAAAATCACCTTCTGGGTAATTCTAGGGTACAGATAGGGTTGGGAAACCACTGATCTAGTGTAAATGTCTCATTCCCAGCTCTAAGGCCAACTGCTTCCCTTAGGGCCAGTTACCATGGGAACAAAACCCTAAGGGCAAGGAAAGTAGTCAGCCAAGTCGAATTCATTTATTTGACTTGAGGGTCACATGCCAGGTGCTGGGAACATAATGAGGCACAGGTAGTATATGTTGTTTTTTGATTTGAGATGCAAGTGTATACAGCTGGCAGGCAGGGGAGAATGTGCCTTTGCTGAACACCCAGGCTGCATGCCAGGCTCTTCACAAACAACGTTCAGTAATTGTGAGGTGGGCAACAGTGGCATTCACTGTTTACAGGTGAGAACACCTGAGGCTCAGAGGGATGAAGCAGCTGGTCCAAGCCTCTAGCTCCAGTAAGTGGCAGGGCCTGGATTCAAACCCACCTCTGCCTGACTCCCAAGCTCTCAATGGAGAAGTAGTCCCTCCCCAAGTCAAGAGGACCTAAAGAAGACCTGGGATGCTTGTGGAGAACTGTGGTGGCCATGGTTTTTGTCTGACCACCAAGGTTGTTCTACTCTACTCCTGATTGCCAGGGGTGGGGCTGTCAATTGTGGTTAGATGGTCACAGGACACAGCCTAACCAGTCAGAGTGGACTAGCCCTTCAGTCTCAGTGATTAGCTCAGGGATGAACATGTGCTCTATAAAGGGCCAATCAGAATCTTCCCTGGGATTGATATACTCATAGGAACACTGAGCTGGAGAAAAGGTTTCTTTGTGTTGGGGTTGCTAAGGTGGGGTGCTGTGAGTATAGGGTTGCCAGGGGTATCAGAATTGTCCCCCGGAAAAGAGAGTGTGTGCACAACTGGTCTGAACAGCTAAGCCAGTGGTTCTTAAACATTAGAATGTATCAGAATTACCTGGAGGCTTTATTAAAACCCAGATTTCTGGGCCCAACTCCTGTAGTGTCTGAGTCAGTAAGTAGTGGGCAGGGCCTGAGAATGTGCATCTCTAACCAGCTCTCAGGTGACCCTCTGCTGGTCCAAGGCCACACTTTGAGAACCACTGAGCAAAGAGAGTGACTGCATCTTGGTGACAGCTGGCCACTGCACCTACTGTACATAAGCCATTACATTCTGTTCTTCTGTGTAAGCTAATTCAAGTTGGTCTCTGGCTTGGGCAACTGAGAGAGTCTAGCCTAATGCACAGCCTTTGAGACTTTGCAATGCCTTCTTGGTTTCCAGATAAGTGGAGAAGAGGAAGCTCATTTCAGTAGCAACAGGACAAAGGGTTAGATATCAAGAACTTTGATGTGAACCTTTGGGAGACACAGATAGTAGAGGTGTTAGAAACAGACTGTGGAGTCTCTGCCTCTGGAGATTCTTCTCGGGGTGCCCCCAACTGCCCAGCTGGGCAGAACCTCTTGCACTGACTCCTGCCTGGGGACAGGGGACTGGCTGAGGTGACCTCAGCTGGCCCCAGGAGCCTCCCCAGCCTCTCCTTACCTGAAACCCAGCATAGAGGAGCAGCAGTGGCAGGATGGCCATGACGGCCAGCGGGGTGGCCACTGTCACCACCAGGCTGACCTCCAGGAGTCCAAAGGTGTAAATCAGCAGGGACCGGAGTTTGTCTGGGATGTCCACATCTACTATGTCTGTCTCCTTGGAGAAGCGGTTCAGCAGGTTCCCGATGGGTGTCTGCTCAAAGAAGCCAATGGGAGACCGTGCCACGTCCCACAGGAGCCTCTGGAAGAGCAGGCTGGATGCCCGGATCCCCCCGAGGATCACTGTGGCCATGGAGGCAAGCAGCCCTGCAGCTGGGGGGAGAGAGGGGTCAGAGCGTGAGGGCCGGAGACTCCCCCCCACCCCGTGGTGGCCATCGTGTGATCTGGCCACCCTCATTACCCCTGGATGGAATCACCCTGTCCACCTGGAACCTCAGAGTGTGATCATATTTGGAAAGAAGATCTTTGCAGATGTTATTAGTGAAAGATATCGAGATAATATTCTGGATTTAGGGGGGCTTCTAAATCCAATGACTAGTGTCCTTTTAAGAAGAGGAGAAGCCACAGAGAGACACAGAGAAGGTGTCATGAAGACAGAGGCAGAGACTGGCGTGACATGCCACAGGCTAAGGAGCACCAGGACTGCTGGCAATTGGCGGAAGCTAAGACAGAGCCATGGGATGGATTCTCCTTCAGAGCCTCCAAGAGGAACCAGTCCTGCCAGCACCTTGATTTTGGACTATTGGCTTCATAACTATGAGAGAATAAATATCTGTTGGTCTAAGCCAACAGTCCCCAACCTTCGGGGATTAGTTTCATGGAAGACAATTTTTCCATGGACCAGGGAGCCAGGGGAAAGGTTCTGGGATGATTCAAGTGCATTACATTCAAGCTCACCTCCTGCTGTGCGGCCCTGTTCCTAGCAGGCCCGATGGGTACCAGTACACACCCTGGAGGTTGGGAAACCCTGGTCTAAGCTACCAAGTTTGTGGTCTTTTGGTTTACGGTAGCCCTAGGAAATGAATATATCCACTTCTTCCCAGTGCCAATCTATGTGCTTGGAATAGGTCTAACTTCACTCCCTGTTTCTGGGTGGGGGTAAATTCTATCCCTGGCCAATGCAAACCATTGCAGTTGGTTCAGCAATGAATACATGACCCAAGTCAGGCCAATGAGAGTGAGACCTGGACTTTGCTAGGGCTTTTGGGCAAGAGGTGCTTGCTTTTTTGAGGTAGCCAAGCTGGAGCTGTGGGATACTATCTTATAACTAGGGGGAGAAGGCTGCCTGGACAGGAAGCAAATGGAGCCATTCTGACAGCCTCATTGGATCCCTGGATCCAGCCATACCTGAAGCTAGTTATCTATGGATTCCAGTTCTGTAAGCTAATAAATTCTCTTGCTGCTTAAACAAGTTTGAGATATATAGGTATACAGTTAGTATATTAGAGCTATGTAATTAGTATCTTTATTAATTTCAAATGGAGCAGACTTCAGATTCAGGAAAATTATCAGGGAAAAAGGGAGGGCATTGCCTAATGATAAATGGGTCAATTCTCCAAGAAGACAACAGTTCTTCACAGGTTTGTCCCTAACAACAGGACATCAAAATACATAGGGCTCATCTGGATGTTTGGGGTGGGGGTACTGAAAGTCACCAGCAGTCAGACCTTGGGTTTGCCCTCTATGCGGGGGAGAGGAAGAGCCAGCTGCATTGCTGTGTCTGTCCCCACCCGAGTGCTCAGCTGCCCCGACATCTGGGGGCCAATGATCTGCATTTGCCAACAAGTCTGGTGGAGACTCTGAGGACTGCAGAAAGGGAGGGATGTGCTGTGACCCCACGCCTTCCATCTTATGGACGCAGGTCTGGGCTTGGACAGAGGACATGGGCACAGACCCTCAGGGAGGAGAGTGGACCCCAGGGATGGGTGGGCCAAGGAGCCCTGAGCGCCATGGGGGAGGGGGATGGAAGGACGGAGGCTGAGGGTGGCCAGTGAGTGGTACCTTGGAGGCAGCCCAGGAGCCCAAAGACCCAGCCTCGCAGAGCCGCCTGTGTCTGCCGCCCGCCCACGGTGGGGTCGTCCGCCCACAGGCTGAGCCAGTAGCCGCGGCAGAAGGAGGCCACTTGCTGGCAGAAGAAGAGGAAAAGTGCGTAGAAGCAGAGTGGGGTGCCCACAGCCCGTACGTAGGTCAGGTACATGGCGGCCTTCACCTGTAACACACGTAGGGAGGGTGGGGCAGAGGGGGAGGGGGATCCGGGAAAGGGGGGAGAGGAAAAGCAGGTCAGGCTCCCAAAACACACCTATGGGGCAGAGGGAGCCACCATGCAGACCGCACAGGCCCTCTCAGTACCGCCCAACAGAAGCACCTCTCTCCTACAGGCGCCACCTAGCCTCAGGACCCCCTTCCCCTATGGAAGCCCCAGAGGGCCAGTGGAAGCCTTAAAGGTGATAGGCTGTGGCAGTTTCTGGCTTTGGAATGATTTATTGAACACCTACTACGAGACAGGCATATGTCTCTATCACCCTCTGACGGATAAAGAAACGGAGGCACACACAGGTTAAGCCACTTGCTTAAGGCCCGCCTCTGACCAACCTGAAGTTCTCCTCACAGCTGCAGCCTGAGCGAAGTTTAAAAACATCCACCTAACCCCATCCTGCTGTTGCTAACCTGCATGTGGCTTTCTCTTGCTCTCAGAAGAAATTCCAACTTCTCATTCATCTCTCTCATCTTACCCCCTCCTTGCTATCTGTCAGTCTCTTGGGGTCCCTTCCTCTGCTCCTTCCCACCTCAGAGCCTTTGTACCTGCTGTTCCCTCTACCCAGATGCCCTTCCCTCTGCCCCTATCAGGACTGGTTCCTTTGCATCCCTTAAGGCTCAGCTCAGATGTCACTCCTCAGAGCATCCTATCCAAGCAGGCCCCTGACCCTCAGTTGGTTGCCATCTCTCTGTCCTTTGTTTTTGTATAGCATTTATCATTACCTGATATTACCTTGCCTGTTAACCTAATTGTTAGCTGTCTCTCCCACTAGCAAGCAATCTCCACCAGGATAGAGACTTTACCTGGCACATGGTGGGCACTCTGTGAAGGCTTGCTGGGTGGAGGAGTGGGTGGGATGATGGGTGGTTGGCGGATGGGCAAACAAATGGGTAGATGAGTAGATGGATGAATAAAGGGATGGGCCTGTAGGTGGGTGGGTGGATAGATGTGTGGATGGAAGGGTGGATGGATGAGAGGATGGATACATAAGTGGGTAGAGGGAAGATCGTAAGTGGATGGGGGTATGGGGTGTATGGCTGGGTGAGAGGGATAGATAGGTGAACAGATGATGGGTAGGTGGATGGATGGGTGAATGAATGAGTAGGTAGGTGGGTGGGCAAGTGGAGAAACTAGCAGAGAAGGAATAGTACCAGCTCCAGATTAGGACCAACCTAGATCTGAGTCCCAAATTGGTCACTTGCTAACTATGAGAACACAGGGAAGCCTCTCAATTCTTTAAGACCTCAGTTTCTTTGTCCCTAAAATGGAGCTGTCACAATCTACTTTTTGGGTAGTTGTGACATTAAGAAAGAGAAAGTGTCTAGAATCTTACTTGGCACACAGTAGGTGTTCAGTAAAGGTGACTGCCTGCCCTCTGTGCTGTATCTGGTGGCGGGTCTTGGGCCCCTGAGGGTAGCAGTAGCAGGGGGTGCGGAGGGGAGGGGCAGCTGTGTTACCCTGCCGTGCTGCACGCTGTCCTTCCCGGCCGGCAGGCCTGCCCTCTCAGGGTCACCTAGGGGAGTCCTTGTCTGGGCCTCTGCAGCGGTGCTGTCCTTCTCAGGGATTAACTTCGTGGACCTGTTATTCAGAGGAAATGAGGACAAATCAGTGTCTCTCCATGGGGTGTGTGTGCCCAACCTTCAAGGCCGCTGGTAGCCCCTGAGCTCTGAGGGATGCTCTTCATTCACTCATTCATTCCATCATGTACTCATTCAATCAACGCACTGAGCGCCAGCTAGGTGCCATGCTGTGTCCCTCCTCTGTGGTGCCCAGCTAAATGCCATCTCTTACCCCAGGTCAAGCAAGCCTGTTCTTCCAGTGCTATTCCACTGAAAGACCTTATTTGCACACCTTCAAAAGTTGGTTTTCAGAATTTTCATTTTGGCCTAAGCTTTGCTGGAATCATTTCATCCCCACTGTTTACCCTCAGATTTGTCCGTCTAGGTTGGCTGAATATCAGTTTTGCGCAATTCACTTGTTGAAGACTTCTTATATATTCCTTTCATCTTTGGACGAGTGGGCTGACTTAATCTTAAATGTGAATGGCATCTACTAACTGTGAAACCATGGGCAGCTGACTTAACCTCTCTGTGCCTCAGTTTCCTCAGCTGTAAAAGGGAATAATCTATGTCTGTCAGTCTATCTATCACTTACTAACCAATTCATCATCTATTCATCTATCAATCTAACACCTATCTATATCTATCATCTATTTATCCATCCATTTCTATCTATCTATTTCTATATCTATTTATCCATCTATAGTGTCAAATCAATCTATCTACCATCTATCCATCCTTCATCTATCTATCTACCTATCTATCTACACTGGAGGACTAAATGGTCATTCTGTTAATTGGACATTTGGGGGCTTAATAATTTTGATTGTCAAACAGTTTTTGGTGAAGTATTTGATTGTCAAACAGTTTTTCATGAAGTGTCCCACAGCTGAGCACCATGGTGGTTATTGACTGGTGTTCAGTCCAGAATAGTTCTGGCTGCCCCCTACCTGCCTGAGCTGCAGGTAGACTTCAGCCTCAATCCGTGCCCTCCCTGTGCTCAGGAACACAGCGAACTCACCTCTCTGGTCCACCCATGGGCCTCCCGCTTCCAACGGAGCCTCTGGGGTCCTCGGTGCTGGTTGTGAGTTCTGTTTCTGCAAGGTAAGGGGGTCTTGTCACATGACGGGGGTCAAGACCTCAGGGTCCAGGTGCTGCCTTTGACACCCACTGGCTGTGTGGCCTGAGCTTGTTGGAGCATCTGACTTTTCTGCTCTGGCTCCTGCAACTACTCACAATCCTCCCAGGGTTCTTCCAGGGACATTATCCATTTGATCACTCATTCCTTCATTTATTCACTCAGCAAATATAATCGAAGACCTGCTGCTATGAACTTGGGGTTGGAAAACATCAGTAAACATGAACATAATCATACTACTGTGGCTTCCCCTGACACCCTTGCACAAGCAGCTCACTAGGGCTGGAGCGCTCTTTTCACACTTTTATCCAACCTCAGGTGTCATCTTCCTCAGGAAGGACCCTGGCCCCCTGACCATCCCTGTAGGCTGGGCAGGTTCCATCTCCATGCTCCAGCACCATGACCCTGTGAATCATTGGGCTAGGTGGCCCAGTGCTCAACAGATATTTTCAGAAGAGGCAGAGCCTCGGGCTGGGGGGTAGCTGGCTATGGGTCCTTGCCTCATCATGGAGGGGCAGTAGATAGCCTAGTGATGAAAAACCACATGCTCTGGGGTCAAGTTGCTTGGGTTCAAACCCCAGTACCACCACTTATAAGCCATATAACTTCTGGCTGGTTCCTTATTCTGGGCCTCAGTCTCCTCATCTGTAAAATGGAAGTAATTAAGGTGCTGACCTCACAGGGACATAGCGATGAGTAAATGAGTTATTGCAGGTGAGGTGCCAAGGGCAGTTTGTCATCACTTACTGTGGGCAAGCTTGGGTTGGTGACTTCACTTCCAGAACATCATCATTTTCCCAGCAGGCATTGTGTTCTCTGGATCATTAGAAGCCCTAGCTAGCATGGCTTGGGTCTCCTGGCCTCTAGGCACCAAATGACCTTGTTTAGTTTCTGTAGCAGTTGTAAGCATAAACTCAAGTTCTAATCTTGCAACCTTGAGCAAATTATTTAACTCTCTTTGCCTCAATTTGTTCATCTGTGAAATTTGGTGAAATTGCAGCAATAACTGCATGTGCCTCAAAGGGGTACATAATATATGTTTGTAGATGCTTTTAGCACAGGCCCTGGCTCATGGGCAGTGCACTGGCTCTTACCGGGGGCATGGGTGGCCTCTCAGGAGAGCCGTCTGCCTCAGGCCTGGGCCTGCAGGGAGGGTGTGGCCAGAGCAGTCCCCTCAGGCCAGTGGGATCCTGGGCAGGAGTCAGGGACAGAGAACCAGCAAAGTCCAGCCAGTACCTCCTTCTTCTCTGTCTCCTGGCTGTCTGGCTCGATCCAGAAGGGCCACCAGAGCCCCTTTCCTGTTCAGAAGCTCCTGGTAGGAACCCATCTCTGCAATGGCCCCATCTTCCAGTACCACGATCCAATCAGCCTGCGGCAGGACGTGGAGGGCGTGGGTCACGAGAATCCGTGTCTGGGCAGGGAAGGGGCAGAAATTACAGTCAGGTGCTCACAAACCTTCCAGAGCTGGGGGATGGGAGCAGGAAATGCCTGGGGCTCAGAGTGGGGCAAGTTCGTCTTCCTATGCTCTTTATTGAAAACAGCATGTCACAACAGAGAAATAGAGGGGCTCCTTCAACCTGTGTCTCAAACTGAGGAGTTCGCCTGAACCCAGCGGCCTCAGTGAGGCAGAGCTGCAGCAGTGTAACATACCCATAAGCAAAAAAATAACTGCTATTGTAAGCCACTGAGGTTTGGGGGGGTTGTTTATTATGTAGCATTGTCTCAGCAAAAGCTGACTGTTACAAAGAGGAAAATTGGACTCAAGAAGGGTGGTGGTGAGCTAGATCTGGGTTAAAACTTTTTCTGCCTTTGCCCTGTGCCCTCTGACACATTTTCCCAAACTTACCGTTCCCCGGAGCAGCCCACTGGGCCCAATGACCTGGTTGAAGACGTGCTGGCCGACATGGGCATCCAGGGCTGCCAGGGGGTCATCCAGCAGGTATACAGCGGCCTTCCTATACACGGCCCGGGCCAGGCTCAGCCGCTGCTTCTGGCCTCCGGAGAGATTCATGCCCTGTGGCCACAAGACAGGGACAGAACCGAGTCTGCATGCTGGGGGAGGCTGGTAGGACAGGGCCACATCTGCTCATCAGAGCGAGGTACAGCTCCCTGTGCCTGTCCTCCAGGGCCACCTCCCAGCTGTACATACTTGCTCTCAAGCTGACACCCCTCCCCAGGCTTTACCCAGCCTCTCGCCTGCCCTTCTCAGACAAGCCTCCTGGAGACTCCTTCCATGGCTGCCTCTCCTCCCACTCCTTCCTCCACTTAAATCTGGCTTCTGTTCCCATTTGTCCACTGATACCGCCTTCCTCAAGGACACCAGGCTTCATTTCCCCATTGTCTAATCCAGCGGCAGCTTTTCAGTCCTTATTTTTGTTCATCCGTCCATTCATTCATTCCATTCATATTTACCACATGGCTATTTTATACCAGCAGCATTCTAGGCTCTGGCAACACAGCACTGAACAAAACCCTGTCCTTGCACTCACGGATGTTTCACTCAAATGAGAGTGGGGTTGGGAGACAGATATTCAATAAGCAAACAAGTAAAAGGTATCACCTATTGGCTGGTGTTATGTGCTATGAAGCAGGGGAAGGGTGCAGGCAGGGTGTACCAGTGTGAGCAGGGTTGCTGTGCTGGGTAAGCTGGTCAGGGAAGGTCCCTTCACTAAGAGGGGATGGATCATGTGGACTCCTGAGAAGAAGCTTTAGAAGCAGAGGGAACAGCAGGTGCAAAGGCCTTGCGGTGAGAGCATGCTTGGGGTGTTCAAGGAACAATGAGGAGAGCCATGTGGCTGGAGTGGAGCATGATGGGAGATGGGATCAGAGAGATAATTGGGGCCAGATGGAGGGGTAGCCTTGTCAGTGATGGTCAGTGCTTTGGCTCTGACTCTGAGGGGGGACAGTCTGGAGGATCTGAGCGGAGAAGGGACATGATCTGACCTACGTTTAAACAGACTGGCTTTAGCTGCTGCCCCAGGATTAACCTGTCAGGGTGGAGAACAGAAACAGGGAGGGCAGCCAGGGGCTGCTGTGGCAGCGTGAGGGAGAGCTGGCTGTAGATGGGACCAGAACACCCTGGGTCTGCCTCGATGGTGGCCCCAACAGGATCAGCTGATGATTAGATGTGGGTGTAAGATAAGGACAGTCCTCAAGGATAGCACCAAGGTTTTGGAGCTCAGCTCTGGAAGGGTGGAGCTTCCGTCACCTGGGGCGGGTGTGCTATGGGGGAGGAGGGTCCTGAAAGCATGCGTTTGGTTTAGGGTGTGGCACAGCTGGACAGACAGCAAGGACAGTGAGCACCCCTTTGCTGCACAGCGACCTTCCCTTGGCCTCCGCAACCTCGTCCTCCTCTCTGGATGCTCCTCTCATACAGGGGACCCTCTCCCCTTCTTTCCAGAAAATCCACCCATTTCCTTAATTTTAACTCCCACTTTTCCACTCTCAATTCCCTAATCCAGGGGTTAGTAACCTTTTTCTCCAAAGGGTCTGACAGTAACCATTTTAAGCTTTGCTGGGGGGCCCAGTATCCATTGCAATTGCCCATCTCTGCCCTTCTTGTGCAAAAGCAGCCATTGGCCCATGGGTAAATAAATGGGCAGGACTGTGTCCCAATAAAACTTTATTTACAAAAACAGATGGTAGGCCTGATTTGACCTGTGGGTCACAGTTTGCCAATCCTGCCCAATTCATAACTCCAGGTGCACAGAGTATCCTGTTCATTGGATAGGTCTGCCCAGACCTTTTACTGAGGTCCAAAGAGGGGGAGCAATTGGACCAATGTCACCCAAAAATGCAGGATGGGAAAGGCGCCTGGGTGTCCTCACTCTCAGTTGGAGAGCCTATCACCACCAATCCCTTCCATGCCTTTCTGCCTCTCCCTAGTCTTTATTTTCATTCACTCATTAATACAATTTATTGAGCACCTAATATGTGCTCGGCCCTAAGCTGGGCCCCTTTTCTCTCCGACTTCCCCTGTCTCCCCTTTGTCCCTCTCAGCACACAGCCCACAGCCCAGAGAAGCAAATGGCCCCAGCTGTAGCACCTCCCTGTCCCAGGAAGGCCCGAGCCCCTCACCTGCTCCCCAATTTGGGTGTGGATCCCCGCAGGAAAGCTGCCCACATCCGGCCACAGAGCACAGGCCTCCAGGACTCTCTCCAGCCACAGTGGGTCCAGCTCCTGCCTGAAGCACACGTTCTCCACCACAGATGAGTTCTGGACCCAGGCCTCCTGGGGCACGTAAGCCACAGGACCCTAAAACACAACTCACTTTGGCAACGAGGAGGCCAATGGGGACGGAGGTAGGAGTAACTATGGAGGATGAGTAGGTGCCGGGCTCTTGCTGGTGGTGGAAGGTGGAGAGTGAATGGAGAGGAGCGGGAGGAGCAGGGAAGTATGGCAAGGGCTCTAGGATGGGGGACAATCTATCAGAAGGGCAGGGGTGTGGCCTCACCTTGATGTTCACGGACCCCTCCACCTTTGACAGTTCCCCGAGGAGGGCAGAGAGCAGGGAGGACTTCCCAGCCCCCACGGGACCAACGACAGCCAGCAGACAGCCCTGCGGCACGGTGAGGTTTATCCTGGAGGGGAGACATGCACCTGGGTAGGGCCCAGCCCGAGTCTGTGCAGAACAGGTGAACCCCAGACACAACCCCACTGGTGATTCACCCAGCGGGTTGCTAAGAGGATGTTCTGTGGCAGTCCTTCCTTCTCCTGATCCTTGTCTGGCTAGCAAGTGGCCATCATGTCCCACACATGTGCATGGAAACACATGCGTGCACACCCACACATGAACACGCACATGTGCATACAGAACACCACAATGTGTGAACACATTGTTGTACACAGCATGCACAGGCTCACGTGAATGCATACTACATGCATGTGCACACACATGATGTATGCACAACAGCAAACAAACATGCTCTCACGTGTACACACATGTGTATCAAACACATGTACCACCCAGAATCTATTTGGCAGGAGGACTTAATCAGCATTGTCTCTTGCCTCAGTCATTGCAATAGGCTCCTCACTGCTCCTCCTGCTTGTGCCCTCGGTGACTGTCCCAGTTCATTCTCCACCCAGAGGCCAGAGGAACTTGAGTTAGTTGTGATACTCCCTTGCTGAAGCCTTCAGGTGCTTCCCATGTCACTCAGGGTTCTGACAACCTTAAAAGATGCCCAGCTTCCTCCTGCTCTGCATCAGCCACACTGACCTGGTGTTTCTCAGGCACAGCTGGGGGAGATTGTGCCCCCAGGGGTGGTTTGGCAACGCATGAAGATATTTTTGGCTATCACACCTGGTGGGGGTTGCTGCTAGAATCTAGAGGGTGTATAATTGGGGTCCTGCCAAACATCCTACAATACCAGGACAGCCCCACAACAAAGAATTGTCCGACCCCAATGTCAATAATGAGGTGAAGAAGCCTGGGCCTAGGCATACTCCCGCCCTTTGTACATGCTGCTTCCACTGCCCAGAAAGCTCTGCTCTTGGATGTGTGCAAGGCTCAGCCCATCTCCACCTTATAACCTCAGTTTAAATAACCAGCCTTCTCTTATCACGCCTGACTCTGCCAATATCATACTGTCACCTTCCCTGGATTTCCCAGTTGTGTCCCTCTATCAGACTGTCGGCCCCAGCATCCAAAACAGGGCCTGGCACACAGCCAGTACCACTGACAGATGCTGGCCAGGGTACTGTAATTCCTTTCATAGGGTGTTTTGGGATTGGCTGAGGGTCTTCTGCTACAAAGACCCAGCCACAGAGTTGAAGGCTGGAGGTAACAGTGATGTAGGGACTGACACAGGGGGAGAGCAGCGGGCATGGCTGGCGGTGCTGGGCCTCTTCTTGGCCAGGCCCCTCTTGTTGCACCTTGACCAATCTGGGGAGCACAAGGTGTCTCCTGCCTGACAGGGAGGCTCAGATGCCCTGTGCCCCATCTTGTTCTCCCAAGACTCCCTCTGCCAGGGCTGGTCTCGGGCGTCTCCCTGGTAGAATGCCTGCCCAGGCTCACCCACCCTCCAGCCCAGCCAGCAAACTGCACCACCTCTCACCTAAGCAAGAGCCTTTGGCATTTTCTCCCTGTCAATAGGAAGGGAGTACCAGGGAAGCCTTTCTGTACCTGTGCAGGCAGGGCGGGCTCTCCCGGGACCAAGCAAAGGTGCCTTCTTGCACACTGATGCAATCCTCCCTGGCAGCTGCAGGCAGAAAAGAGCAGTTACACCAGAACTTCCTGGCTGGCCTCCTAGTCCCACATACCGCCAGGCACTGTCTGCCCTCCCCACCCTGAGGCAACAGGAAATCTCTCCCACTGAACAAAGTGTCCTGCTATTCACCAGCCTGAGCATGACCCTGTGGGGTGATAAAATAACTCACAGGTCCACAGACCACAGCCCAGGGGCCAGATCCTGCCTGCCATCCATTTTTATAAAGTTTTATGGGAAAACATTCATCTATGTGTTTTTTTAATGGATTCTTTCACGTTGCAACAAATAGCAGAGGTAAGTAGTTGCGACATAGGCCGAGTGGCCTGCAAAGCCTAAAACATGCACAATCTAGTCCTTTACAGAAAAGTTACTGGACTTCTGACGTAATTTATCATCCAACCTGGGACTCTGGAAAGTGAAGGGAGTTATTAATTTTACTGGGACAACAGGTGTGACAATGGTCTCCTGAGGAACCAGATCAATGGTTTGGGACCCTGAATGCACTTTAGAATAACCCAGAAAGATTAAAAAACAAAACAAAACAAAACAAAACACAAATCTCTCCCTGGCTCAGCCCAAACCCCCAAACCAGAATCTCCATGGGGCTAGGCCTGAGCATCTTCTGTCTAATGAGCAGTCGGCCCCTCCGACACCTGCTGGACCGGACGGTCTCCAGGGAAGCCTTGTAGAGAAGAGGCATGGTGCCCAGTTTACTGTTAATTTCAGACAGACAAGCACTTTTTTGGTATAAATATGCCCCACAAGTGACATGGGATATACATATACTCAGAAGAATCATTCTCTGTGAACCTGAAATTCAAATTTCAATGGACTCCTGTGTGTCTATTTGTGAATCTGTCTACCCTACCCTGGGGGCCAGTCCCTTCTCGACAGTCTGGGGTGTGGGATTATCCCCCGCTCCCCGTCTATAATATGGGTGATGAGGAGAGATGAGGTCACCCCTATCTGGAGCAGCTCCAATGAATACATGGTGAATCCCCATTGGGTGTTGGTGTTTGTACCAATCTCACTGACGTACACCTCTGGGCGAAGAGAAAGGACAGGGGAGAGAGAGGCTCTGGCCCAGGGCAAGGTGACCAGGTGTGTCAAATGTGTGGCTTAAATAAGACCCAGGGGTCTCTGGTGCAGGGTCCATTGGGCCCTCCAGTGGGGACAGAGGCACAGTAATTATGGACCCAAAGCTACTTATGGAGCAGCTCCTGAGAACTGGGGGCTTGCTGGCTCTTGGTGGCTCTCAGGATATCCCGCCAGAGGTGGGGTGCAGCAGCAGGGAGCCGGAGGAGTTGCTGCTGGGGTCACCCAGCCGGGAATGGCAGACCGAGATCTGAACCAGGGCCTGCCCAGCTCTGACCACCTGCATCGCATGGGTTCAGCTGAATGAAGCTGTGCCTGCCTAAAAATAAGTCAGAGCTTTGAGTAAACCTCAGATACACCAACATGGGGTTATTTAAAGGACTCTTTGCCAACTTTCATAGTTCTTTTTCCCTAGTAATATTAACAATAATAACTAAAATGTGCTGAATGCTGACTTCGTGCAGGGCCCTGCTCTCAGTATGGTACTTAAACTTAAGTCATTTAACCCCGACTATGGCCCTATGCCGAGGTGCCATAAAGGTCATCACACCCATTTTGCAGATGGGAACAGTGAGGCTCACAGACTAAATTTTGGCTGGGGCAGTCCAACACCACAAGCTACACTTTTAACCACCATGTGTTTTCTAGATAAGCAGGTTGGTGATGTCTGAGTGACAACGAGGGGAGGGTCTCAACCCTGAGAGGGGTCGCCTCTCTCTGCAGCAGTGCAGCCAGTGCCCCCAGGCCTGTAGGTGCCAGGTTAGAAATGGGTGGGGTAGGGCAGGAAAGCCCAGCCAACTTGCATGTCCCATTACACAGTGGCGCTGCGGGTCTCTCCAGTTTTCTTTTCCAGTTTGCCACCCTCACCTGCCTGACCTCGCATGTGAAGGCAAAGACTTGGCAATTAGCGTGGTTACCGCTACACACAGAGTGCACAGCGGCACTCAAAGAGTGACTGACAGGCAGCGGCATCATCGTGGTGCTAGTTTACGAGTCACGTGGTTGATAGTGTGGCTGGCATGTGCCATCCTGCACCAGCAGACCACACCCATCCCCCCCTCCCCACATACCGCTCCTGCTGACCTCGGCACTCACAGCATCTGGAGGGACTTGAGTCCACAGCCTCAGGGTCAACTTCTTCCAGGCAGAGGAAGGCGGCCAGACGGTCAAAGGACACCCGGGCCTGGAGGAACCAAAACCCCAGGTCACTCGTGCAGAAAGAGCAGAAAAAGAACTCAGGCTGTCAGGTGCCTCAAGATGGTGGGGAAATCTTGCAAGGGAATAGTACAAAGCTTTTTAGGTGACAAAAAAGTGATGCGCTTGAAGGAGGTGACAAGGAGGGTGGTGGTGCCCTCCTTCTTCCTTGCTCCTAATTAGCATAACTGATACCCTGGAGCTGCCACTCTGCAGACCCCACCCAGGGAGAGGATGGAGGCCTTTCCAATAGCATCATCAAGCCATTATCAGGAATAATTCTAAACTTTGTCCACCTGGGGGCGCCCTCTGCTCCCACCCCCAAACCCACCTTTGGT
This sequence comes from Anoura caudifer, assembly GCA_004027475.1. Taxonomy (NCBI): domain Eukaryota; kingdom Metazoa; phylum Chordata; class Mammalia; order Chiroptera; family Phyllostomidae; genus Anoura; species Anoura caudifer. The sequence goes on from PVKU01004763.1 coordinate 33,490, forward strand.
GCCGAAAAAGGCAGCCATTTAAACAGGGATGGCTCAGCCCAGCAACTGCTATCTCGTTTTCATCACGCCCAAGGAGGCGGCAAAGGCAGAGAAATAAGATAAAATCTCTTTGTACAAAAAGGGAAGAGGAATGAATACTCGCACGTGGAATTGCTAGCTAGGTGAGGCTGTGTATTTTGCAGACGTTTACTGACAACTTCTGTGGTAGCCCCTACCCGCTCCCTGTGGTCTACTGCTCTGTTTCATCCCCTTTCTCACCGCCTCCGCCGGGACTGACAGTGGGTGGGTGGAGACTGGAAAGGCTCCTCCCAGCGGGCCTCCCGCCTCACCTGGACAACGGAGTGGATGGAAAAGGGCAGGAAAGCCTGCGCCTTGTTGAGGATGTTGAGAACCGTGAGGGTCACGAAGGCTTTCTCGGCGTCCATGGCATTCTCCTCGGTCACCAGAGTATGGACTGTGAACACAACCAGCGCCACCTGGGTGAGACAGGGGTGAATGAGCGGCCCTGAGCGGGGCCAGGGCAGCCTGGGCCAGCTTCGCTCCCTCCAGGGCTCCAAGGGAGCCTCCGCCCGGATCTGCCCTCGAATTCTGCTGTGGGTGAAAAGAGAGCGCCCGGCCCGTGTTGGTGGGCATCGGACATCCGGTTCCAGGCACTGGGGGAACCACAGGTCTCCACTTGGTAGCTTTTCTGTGGTTCTAGACAGGGCTGGGACTTGTGATTTGAGAATCCCTTGAAAATAGCAAGTAGCAGCACTTGAGGGCTCTAGGTATTGGTGGCATTGGTGGTTCTAGATGTCACTCGGTGTGATGACCACACTATGTGATGGTGGTCCTCAGTGTGATGGTCACTTCTGGTCACTTGTCATGGCGAGTCAGGCATCTTTGCCGGGGAGCGCTCAGGTTCTAAGCGATGGTACTTGCAGTTCTGAGTGGTGACTGTGTTGGTGACAGCTGGTGTCATGGCAGATAGCCTCTGCGATTCTAGATCCTTCTGGAAACAGTGGTTCTGGCCCGCTTGTCACCAGCCTGGACTGTTCTATGAAGGGTTTGAGTTTTATCCTGGGCAGGGTGGTGAGTCATGGCAGGTGTGTTCGCAATGGTGCGACTGCAGTCGGAGCCGTGATTCAGAAAGCTAAGGTGGCGGGAATTTGTGAAATCAACTGGGAAAAGACAGGACAGGCACCATGCCCATGGAGGGAGCCACTGCAGGGTGAGCTCGGGGCTCCACCTCTGGAGCCCCCCTGCACCTGGCCCAACTCCGAGGTGGTGGAAGCAGCAGTTCCACAAGCCTGGCCTTTCAGAAGGAGAATGACAGACCTCACCAGACACTGCTGCCCTCAGAGGAAAGACCTGGCCCCTTTGCTAACCAGCAGGGCGCAGGGACCCTAAGTGAGAGCAGGATGAAGGAAGGTGCGTTTGGGTGGACAGGCTGGTCTGCGAAGAGAGGCCCCAGGTCTCAGAGGCTCTGCCGACCTCACCCTGCCCCCGCCCGTAGCACTACCCCCCACCCAAGTCCACACTTTGCAGCGAGACCAAGGTGACGTTACCAGAAATGTGGACACTTGGAAGGACACCAGAGACACAGAGAAGAGGAGTCCGGAAGTCCTCAGGGCGCCCAGCTCCTGGCCCCGGATGCGCAGGACTCTGTCCAGAAAGGCCCCCTCCCAGCCGTGGCACTTGACTGTCCTCATGTTTCGGAAGATGCAGCTGGTAAGCCGCGCCCGAGAGTCCTTCTGTGTCATCTGCTCTTCCTGGGACCAGAGGGAAGAGAGGGTGGAGGACAGGGTCAAATCTAGAGCTCTCCTTCTCTGCAGCCAGCACGCCACCCCTTCAGCAAATCCCGCTAATTCAAGCCAGGCCCCAGGCTGTCTGCCTCTCAGCATCCTAGTCCCCACAGTCCCGGCCCAGCCACTGTCATCTCCTGGCCTAGCCACCGTCATCTCCTCCTGAACCATGTCACCTCCCTTTGTCCCCTGCCCCTGCCTTCATCACAGGAGATGATGCGCCATAACAAAGGGAGGCCCCCAATGCACCCGAAACAGAGGCAGGGCCCTGACCCAGCTGAATGTGGTGCCATTGGGAAGGCTTCTTGGAGGTGGGGGTGACACATGAGCTAGGTCACAAGTGATGTGGACGTGCTGAGCACACTGAGAATGGTATGGGGTGGGCAGGGGAAGATGGGGGGGACAGCATGGCTCAGAGGACATCTAGTGTGGTCAGAGGAGGGTGTGTGCAGGGACTGAGAAGCAGAAGTGGCCTGGATCTTGGTGGGACATGGAAGTCAGGCAGAGGAGTTGGGGTCCCTCTGTTGCACCCTTGAGGGGCATCGTCGGAGGGGCAGCTGTGCCGACAGCATCTTAGAGGCCAGACTGGAGAAACAGTCTATGCAGCCCCTCCTTCCCTCCCTCCCTCCCAAGTGTTTATTGAACACTTTCCAGGACAAGCACTATTCTAAAAGCTGAGGCTGCATGAATAAGCATTTCCTACTCCTGGGATGCTCTCATTCTAACAAGAGAGAGACAATACATGGAAGAACTAGGTGTGTCCTATGGCAGGTTAGAAGGTGAATGCACTGCGGAACGAAGCAGCACAGGCCAAGGAGCCCAGCTGCAGGAGGTGGAGGGGAGGGCATGCTGGGCTGTAACCAGAGAGGGGAGGACAGGAGAGGCTGCCCAGACTTCAGGGAAGGGGCGAGAGGGAGACCTGACCTCTGGAGGGTGAGGGTGATCCAGGCAGAGGGAACAGCCAACACAAAGGCCCTGTGGTGGGAGCTGGGCAGGTTTGAGGACCCCAGAGAGGGCAGCTGGGGGCATGGAGTGAGCAAGGAGTAGGAGGTGAGGAGGCCACGTCACAGTGGGCAGGTGGCCACAGTGGAGTCTTGGCTTTGACTCTGAGGGAAATGGGGTGGAGGTACCATTTTGTTTCCCAAGGTGCCCTCTGGCTGTTGTGCAGAGAGGCCTGGGTGGGGCTGAGGACAGACGTGGGGACTCAGCCAGGGGTCCCTGAAGGGACCCCGGTGAGAGACACGGGGGTTTGGAGGGCCTGGGGAAGGAGAAACACTCTGGAAACAATTTGAAGGTGAGGCCAATCAAATTAGCAGACTTATGAGATGTGAGAAAATTAGAGGCATCAACGCTGACCCCTAGTTACTCTGTGGCCTGAATGCTGGAGGGACAGCTGTCATCCACCAAGAGGGGACCGTGGGACCACCAGTCAGAGAGACTGAAAAGGCTCACACCACTGCCGGCCAAGACAGGCCCGCACCACCTCCCTCCTACCTCCCTGCAGGCTCTCCCCCCATTTCCCCAGCTGTCCCTTCTGGCAGATGCCCAACCTGATGGTGGTTCCTCTTCTTGGTGATGAAGAAATTCAGAGGGAGGAGGCTCAGGAAGACAGCGATGGCCGTGAGGGCAGAGGGTCCTAGGAGCTGGAGACAGAGGGAAGGGTGTCATGAGATACCCAGAGACACTGGGGGAGTGGGTCAGGACCAGGGGTTGGGGTCAGGGGTTCAGACTTGGTTCTGAAAGCAGGGAGGTATCAGGGAGTCTGCTGAGGGCAGCTGCTGGATCATGGAGACCAAGACTCACGGGGCAGACACCTAGAAGGAGATGCCTTCCACACGAGGGAGTGGAAATGACACTCCACACAACATGGGGAGTGTACTCAGCACAGGATGTGCATCTGGGCGAGTGGAACAAGGGAGGCGTGCCCGGTCAGCGTGGTGAGGTCAGATGGCTGGATTCAGGATCTGGGTTCAAATCCTGACGCTGACATTCACGTGGCCTCGGGCAAGTGGCTTCCCCAAGGAAACGAAGCTGCAGTTTCCTCAGCTGTTCCCACGGCCCAAGGTAAGTGCTCACGTCATACATCCCATCACCACCTAGTCTTCCTTTCACCCCTGACAAGGGTGCCAGGCTTAGCAAATGAACATGTAGGACACCTGCCCTGTTCAATTAGGATTTCAGATAAACAAACAGTGAATAAATTTTCAGTGTAAGTATGTCCCATGGAACACTGGGACATACTTATACTAAGGAACTATTAAATGTATCTAAAATTTATATTTAACTGGACACCCTGTGTTGTCTGGCAGACCCCCCAGCTTTGTGACTTTGGGACAGTTGTGTTCCCTCTCAGCTCTGCTTTCTTTATGTGGAAAATGTGACCCTGGCTGGTGTGGCCTAGTGGATTGAGCTTTGGCCTGTGAACCAAAATGTCGTGTGGCCGATTTGATTCCCAGTCAGGGCACATGTCTGGGTTGCAGGCCAGGTTCCCAGTTGAAGGTGTGTGAGAGGCAACCAATCAATGTATCTCTCACACATTGATGTTTCTATCCCTCTCTTTCTCCCTCCCTTATCTGATCTCTAAAAATAAATAAATAAAATCTTTAAAAAAAGAAAATGTGGAGGTAAAGAGTAGAATAAATGATTTTTAAGTGGCTGTGATTTTCTGAGATTCCTACTGAGGTCATTTGGGCCCATGCTCTAGAAGCCTCACCCTCTCTCCAGTCTGCAGGCTTTGGTTTCTTCTATTAGCCAAAAACAATTTTTGAAATTTCCCTGACTACCCAGCAAGCCAGTCTGTTTCATTTATATAGCAATAGTGCCACCTAGTGGTAAAATAAAGAAGTGCTCAGAAGACCAATACCAGCCCTCACAGCCAAGGTTTGGAAGATACTCAAAGATTTGTTGATAGAAGGTTAAATGCTACAAATGCTAACTGTAGCAACCTCATTGGTATTTTACTATGGCTTGAATTGAATATATAAATTGCTTTGGGTAGTATGGACATTTTGATGATGTTAATTCTCCCAATCCATGAACGCAGCATATGCTTCCATTTGTTTGTGTCTTCCTTAATTCCATTCTTTAGTGTTGTGCAGTTCTCTGAGTACAAGTCTTTTACCTCCTTGCTTAGGTTTATTCCTAGGTACTTTATTTTTCTTGTTGCTGGTTGCTCTATAGGTTCAGAGAAGCTTCTCTAATAATGAACTATAGAAATGATCCCTGAAAGTGCAGGCTTCTAACTATAGCAATGCCCACCTCGATGCCCACCTCTTCTTAACCAGGATCTCAGGGTGATCCTCTGATGGTAGGAGCCAGAGGCCAGGAAAGTGACAGTGTGCTGTCTGCTGATCCACTCGGGCTGTGGGTCGGCCCATGCAATTGCCCTGCATTTTCCCATGTCCATCCTCCCCCCACCCCCCATGATAAGAGCTGACATCTATGTACTGCATGTCAGCAACTGCTTGAAAGTGGCCTATGTGTGCTTGCTGAGCACCGACTGTATGCCAGGCCCTGGAATACAAAGTCCTGAGTCAGAAAGTTTCTCTTCCCCGGCCCTGCAGGCGTGTGGAAGCAGCCGCAGAGGGCCAGTGATGATGCCACCGTGCAATAGGAGGCACTTGGGAGCATTCTGCACTCACTCACAATCCGTATGCCACCGATACCTCCACCCGGGGGCCTGCAAGCTATGGTGCATAGGCCAGATCCCCCACCTACTTCCCCCCACCAGAAGCTGTACAAAAAATTTTAGTGGTCTTTACATTTTTAAAAGGTTGAAGAAAATTTAAAAAAGAAGGCTATTTGGGGGCACATGAAAATCATGCAAAATTCAAATTTCAGTGTTCATAAATTGTTCCAGTGGAACATACCACCTTGTCTACCTGCTTAGTATTGTCTGTGGCCACTTTTGCATTAGAGGGGCAGAGTTGAATAGTTTTGAGAGAGGGAATATGGCCCCAACGTCTAAAATATTTACGATTTGGTCCTTTACAGGAAAGTGTGTGAACCTCGCACCTGCACCTGGAGCAGAGCTGGAGTAAGATCTTCCGATGAACTGCCCCACCTTGGTGCATAATTAATAATATCAGCAAATGCATACAGAATACCGCTGTGTGCCAGGCACTGTTCTCAGTGGGCACAGGTGTCAGCTCATCCCGCACCTCAACATCAAGGGCGGGGGCACTGTTGTCAGTTATGGGTCTCGCCTTAGAGACAAGGAAACAGGGCACAGACCAGCTGAGTTACTTGGGCAAGGCTTTAGAGCTAGCAAGCAGTGAAAGCAGGGTGTGAGCCTGGGGAGTCCCACTCCAAAGTCCGTGATTTTAATAAGAGAAAATAAGTCCTGTGCTATAAACTAGATGAACGGAAGTCAGAAAAAAACTGGTTTTGCTTTCGTTTTTTGCCACACGGCCACTTTATGCTTTTTGAACACTAGGTAGCCAGTTCTCTCCCCTGAGATGTTTTGTCCTTTTTGTCAATGGTGCTGGGGCCCCAGTGTTACAGGCTTATTCTGTCTCCTTGGTACCCCGAGAGTGTACCCAAGGTGTCATTGTCTTCGTTATCATCCACATTTTACAGATGAAGAAACTGGGGCCCAGAGAGAAAGAACATCCTGCCCAAGGTCAAGTGAGGGCCATCCTTGTCTAAGACTGTGCCCGTTATACCAGCCCACAGTGTGCAAATGGAGAAAGGCATAAGAGAAGAAGAGGACGAGATGGAGGAAGAGGGGAAGGAGGGAGTTAGGATTCAGCTCAAATCCCAGCTCCCTCTGCCCAGCACACCTGCCACAGATAAACAAAGCAGACGACGATCCAAATGAGCGGCAGCCACAGCCCATTGAGGTTAAGGATGTTCTCGGTCAGCCTTGGCACATCCACAGACACCAGGTTGACCACGTCCCCAACGGCGGTGGTCTTTTTGGAGCCGCTGGACAGAGCCAGGACCTGGGTGGAACAGGAGGAACGAGACCTGAATCTGAGGGAAGATCCAGGCAGTGGGGGTGGGGAGGGCAGGGAGGCCCAAGGCGCAGAGGGAGTGAGAGCACAGCCGCCCTGTCCTAGCCGAATGAGGTGCCTTCTTTACCACCGGAGCCTCACTCATCTGAAAGTGGGCTAACCAACTCCCCTCAGCCAAAATCCCGGGGCCTTTGTGAGAATCCAGGGAGATGACAGAAATGGAAACACTCTGAAATCCCTAAGCATTGGAGCAATAATAGCCAGTCACATAGCCCATGAAAACCTTGGATTTGCCATGCTCGGAGTGCGGCGTCACAGGCACTGTGTTCGATAAACAGCGTTGTTGTTTTCTGAGAGGAGCACCCCACACAGCTGTGTGGATCAGGCTCTGCCATATTTCACTCGATTTAAAACGCTGTAAATAAAATCTTCTCTACTTTTGCATCATTAAATAAAAAAATCAATGCCAATTAAGACAGAAGGCATCTTGATTTCAGAATTGTTAAAAAAAGTGAGACTAGAATCAGTCAGCTGCAGAATTACTCACCCATTTTACAGCTAAGGAAACTGAGACACAGAGGGCTTGTATTGGGCTGGCCAAAAAAGTTCGTTTAGTTTTTTCTGCACAATGGCTCTAGCAGTGCTTAGTTGTCTTTAACTCAGTCAAAACGATTTTGTTAGAATGTATTGTGACAGCTGTCATATCAGCGTGCATTTTAAAAAACATCAGAATTGGCGAATTTTTGTGCAGCCATTTTAATATTGAAGATGGAAGAAGATACTCAACATTTTTGGCATATTATGCTTTATTATTTCAAGAAAGGTAAAAATGCAACTAAAATGCAAAAAGAGATTTATGCAGTGTATGCAGAAGGTGCTGTGACTGATTGAACGTGTCAAAGTGGTTTGTGAAGTTTCCTGGTACTACTGACATTTTGGCCAAACAATTCCTTGCTGTGGGGCTGTCTGATGCATTCCACGATGTTTAGCAGCTCCCCTGGCCTCTACCCACGAGAAGCCAATAGCGGGAGATGGCTGACATACTCAAAATATCCAAATCGATAAAGTTACTTGGTGAAAATGAAAAATATGTCTGTTATTTTATGGAAAAAACTAAAAAGACATTTTTGGCCAACCAAACAAATGACTAGTGCAGGGCTGGAATGGAGGATGCCTAAGGCATGCTCCAGGCCCTGCAGACGTTTGACGTGTCTCTCAAGTACCAACCTGATTCTCTGGCAGCCCCAAATCTGCCCTAACCCTAGGTCCCTGGGGGACCCCTTCCAGCCTGTTGAATGCTAAGTTTGACTTGCAATCCTCTCTCTGCTGAGTGTAAGAGGAAAAAAGTGTGTGTGGGGGGGAGCGGGTGAAGGAAGAAGCCCAAACTAAATGAGTGTAGAAATTCTCCAAGAAATCTCTGAATCTCTGTGCCTCCCCTGAGCTGAGAACTGAGAGTACAATTGTGGACACAGAGGCAGGGGGCTTGCTCTCCGGGGAGTGGAGTTTGAGCAGAGGAACAAAATTAAATGAAGACTTACATAGCTTGTTCTTTAATGGCAGTTCTGATGAGTGCCATGAAGAAGTGATTTGAGATATGGGGCTTACTATTCAGATAAGGCAAGGCACACCGATTAGGAGATGGCTATGATTGACAGGAGAGCTTTTATACTCATAAATCTCAACGGGGGGGGGGCACTCCCTGCCAAGAGGGGCCAGTCAGACACACACCAGGGTTGAGCAGAGGGAGGCTCGGGAAACTGGGAGCAAAAGCCTGTACTGTGGTCTTCAGAGGAAGGAAGGACAGGCAGGATTCGATTGGCTTCTTTCAATAATTCCAGCTGGCTCTTGGGCATGGGAGCTGTCTCTAGTTGTCTGGCCCTGGAGTGATTAGGGCAGGGTGGTGTGGATAGTGGACCAGAATGTGGGAACCCCATACCTTGTGGGGTGGGGGTGAGGGGTGGGCCCTGGATTGAGTGGTATGCATGTGAAAGGTATGCTGTCAGATGAGTCATTTACTATCTCTAGGAACTGGCTAGCCAGGGAGGCACGGTCCCTCCCTCCCTCCTGAGTCAGTGAAGCCCAAGACGTCAAAACATGAGCTGTGGAAAATACGAAGACAGTTCGCAGAGAAGCCACCCAAAAAGGACAGTGAGGAGCCTGACCTCATCAGGAGGTGAAGACAGCTTCTCTAAGGGTGGGAGTGCGATGAGCAATGCCCTCAGGCCATCGTCCAGTCAGCCTCAACTCTACAGGCGGACTCACAGGGCAGGGCAGGACACACAGACAAAGCTCCAATGTGCTCAGGGGATAGGGGCCTGGAGCACAGCAGGCAGGCAGGGTAGCAAAGGGAGCTTATTCCCGAGGCCACTGAGGAGCTGCTCCCTGTGCCCCCTCCTTCACCAGGTGACAGCTCAGGTGCGAGAGGAGACTCACATGGGGCAGCCTGGCTCAGATGCTCCAGACCCGATGGGGCCAATGTCTCCTATGGCAACAGTCCTGTGGGTTTCCCTTCCAGGCGCCCCAAGGGGGTAAGAGTCCCGACACAGAGAGAAGCCCAAAGCTCTGGCTCCCCACTAGGTGTGTTCCCAGTTCCCTGATGGAACTTCCAGTCCAGAGGCAGTTTTCCAATGGGTCAGGGGTCATTTTTACCTCGAGCAGTGTTGCCTGGTAACGTAGCTGACAGTCCACTTTTACCTGGTTTCTGCACAGCCCAAAGGTTAGTTCTTTCTCCTCACGGGGGTGTGTGGGAGCCAACTACGTGTGGAACTGTGGAAAGGGTGTCCAGGCAGTGGGAACAGCACATGCCCAGGTCCTGAGGTAAGGGGTGCTCAACGTGTTTGGGGCAGGTGCGGGTGAGCCAGAGAGAAAGAGGTGTGTGATGTGATGGGGTCAGAGAGGCCCCAGGGTCAGATCACAGAGCTGTACAGAAATGATCAAGAATACAAGCGACTAGTAGTGAATTAGTGAATGGGTGTGTTTTCAGGCACAGATTATACGAACACTTCAGTGAGGTGACCCGGCCTGGCCAGAGCACTTGCACGTAAACCGAGATGGAATGGAGAGAAGGGAAAAGCCCACACCTGTCCCCGGGGCTCACCTTCCGGTAGACTAGGCCAGTGATGGCCGTTCGCAGCCTTATCTGCAGCACCTTGAGCCTGTACATGTGCTGCTGTTCGAACAGCGTCTGCAGGCAGGCGGCAATGAACATCAGCACCGCGATCAGGTGGCCCTTCCAGGCTGGGGCCGCGGGATTGCCAATAAACTCCAGAAAAAGGCTTGTGGAAGAGGAAGGGAGAAGGTACAGCTCATGTGAGAAGGTGCTCGAGGTGTTGCCCTCACCCAAAACTGGCCCAGTCTAGAAGACCAGCCGGTGTAGCAGATTTTTCCCCCTGAAATAACCATAATTATTTTCCCCACCGTCCACGCTCATTTTCAAAGTGACCTGCAGCAGCTCTGGTCAAATGGTGACGTTCTTATCCCCTCCTATTACGGGCTGAGTTGTACCTCACAAAAGTCTTAGGTGGAAGTCTGAACCCCCAGTACCTCAGAATGCAGCTGCATTTGGAGATGAGGTCTTTTGAGAGGCAAAGAAAGTAAAAGGAGGCTGTTTGGATGGGCCTTAATCCAATGGGACTGGTGTTCTTATAGAGGAAATTTGGACAGGCAAGGAGACACTGGTGCGCACACTCGCAAACATAATTGCTGACCCACATTATTGCAAGTAAATTAGTGGTTTAAAGCCCCTCCTTTTTGGCGTGTTTTGTGGTACATCAAAAGCTAACTGATGTAGTCAGGGTAGAGGTCACCCATTTCCTCTTCCCCAAGGCCAGTCACTTTCTCATTTACTTTTGTCCTTGTCACTGTCCTTTCTCCCACCGTCCTCTTCCCTGCACCAGAGGTCTAGGCAGAGGAGGAGAGCAGAACCCCTGCTGGCCCTGGAAAGGCACCAACGTGGGACCACCGATCTTAGCAAGGCACCCAAGGCTTGAACCCACCTGAGGAGCTTGGGGACAGTGAACCTGAAGACGTCACTGATGACAAGGCTGAGGGTCCCCAGGAGGAAGGTGGAGCGGGAGACCTGCCAGATGGCCCTCAGCAGCGGGCCCCTCCTGCTCCCTTTCTGCTGTAGGAAGGCCTCGGTCTCGGAGGTGTCCCCGTCGCGATGGAGGCTTCCTTTCCTCTCAAACGCTGCCCTCTCAGGGTACCTTAGGGGAGAGGAGATGCTGGCTCTCGGTCTTTGCAATAGACTGAACATGTTTCCCCAAATTTATAAGATGAAATCCTAACCCTCAACATGATGGTATTTGGGGGTGCGGCATTTTAAGGGGTGGCAAAGTCGTGAGGGCAGACCACTCCTCAGTGGGATCAGTGACCTTGTAAAAGCTGCCTTACCCCTTCTGCCACATAAAGACCCAGAGAGGGGACAGTGTCTATGAACCAGGAAGCGGGCCCTCACCAGACAACGACTCTGCTGGTGCCTTGATCTTGGGCTTTCCAGCCTCCAGAACTGTGGGAGATAAATTTGTTGCTTATAAACCACTCTGTCTACGTGACTTTGTTATAGCTCCCAACGGACTAAGACAGTCCTTTTAATATTCTCAGAGGTGGCAGCTGAGCTGTCAGCAGCGGCACCCAGCATTTCAGGGTTCATTCTCAACAAGGGGGGGGTGGGTGAGCATTCATCCAGCCTCACCTCTTCACCTTTTCTTCCTCATCCTCCAGATCACCCACTTATGAGACAATTAGGCAGGGTAGGGGTAGGGCGGGCAGGAGGGCAGCCCCAAGCCCTCCTGAATGGTGATGGGTATGTACATGCTTTCAGCACCTACTATGTACCAGGCACTCCTTAGTCCTCCTAAGAACCTGGTGAGCCAGGTGTTACCCCATTTTACAGATGAGGAAACTAAGGCACAAAGGGTGAACCTGTCCAAGGACGCACAGCCGAGAAGTAAAAGAACCCAACTCTGCCTTCAGGCACTTTTGATCCAATATGCAGCCCTCCCTTCTTCCACAACTGGCCAACCCTCATGTTGTTTAGAACAGGTTCAAAACGGGTTTACAATCCTGCTGTTGCCCTAGCCCTAGCCCCTGGCCATAACCAGGAGCCACAGGGAGAGCCAGGGTGAAGGAGGATGAGGAGGGAGAAGCCAGGGGACCCCTCCTGAGACAGGCGGTCCTCCACCATAGGAGGGGCTGGTGGCAATGCAGCTGCCGACAGCGGGTGGTTGTGTGGCCTGGGGCAGCCTGCTCCCCTCTCTGTGCCTCTGTGTCCTCGCGTGTGACAGGATGGAGCTGGTCTCACTCTGCGTCCCGTCCTGTTCTGACAGCTGGTGGGGTTATCGTTAATGTCAATGCCCAGCCACAGAGCTGGGACCGGGACCAGGTGCAGGTGTCAGCCCTTCACACGCACGATCGCACTGACTCCTCTCAACCTGCCTGCCTGGCAGGTGTCACAGGACTCCCACTTTACTTAAGACAAGACTGAGGCTCAGAGAGGTGGTAACACTGCCCGAGGTCACACAGCAAGGACAGAGCAGGGATTTGAGCCTAGCTCTCCATTCATGGTTCACACAGTGCCTCTTTGTGGCCTTTGCCACCCAGCAAAAAAGAAAAAAAAAAGGAAAAGAAAAAAACCTTGGCAAGTGTGGGTGGCCAGACTCTCTCTGAAAAGGTCAAAGATCTTGCCCCTCATCCCTGGCCTGGCTTGTTGTTTGGTTTGGCATCTCAGGGGGCTGTGGCTTGGTCTTTGTCACTGAGCTGTGCATGGCCTGCTGCTCACAAACGCTTTGGTGTTTGGGTCTCGAAAACCAAAAGGATGTCACCTCCTTGCAGAGGCCATCCCTGACGGCCCTTCCCCATTGGATCCCATCACTGGATTATTTGCCTTCACAGCCATGCTCACTCGCTCCAGCTCTGTCCTTTACTTACTTATCTTGTTAGAACTCCAAGTGGGGAGACTTTTTGCTTATATTTCCCCCAGCACCTAGTTGAGCTCCTGAAGGTAGTAGGTGCTCAGTTAATACTTGCCAAATGACAGAGGAAACAGGAGTGATGTGGCAAAGGGCCTAATAGGAGTGTCTGCTGCATAGGGTTATGATGATTTGTGGAAGGAAGGAAGGTAGGCAGGCAGGCAGGCAAGCAACTTGGTTTGGTGGACTGAAGCTGGCCTTGGAGCCAGAAGACTGAGGTTCAAATGCCAGCTCTGTCCCCTCCCCTCAGAGCCTCAGTGTTTCCATGTGTCAAATGGGGTGGGTGAAGAGGTGACTGTGAGGGCTTCTTTTCAGCTGCGTGTATTGCTCGGTTCTGTTCTAGCTTCCTGCCTCAGAATTCTGAGTCGCTGAGGTCAGCCTGCAGGCTCTGCAGCAAATGTTCTCCTTTCCAGTGGGTTTCACTTTTCTTCAAGGAGGGTCTCTAGACTGGTGTCTAATCTTTCTTCTCTGGACCACAAGCTGTTTGTGCAGGACTTGCCTATGACCACAGGGTGAGGCAGAGCTGTGAGTGGCCAGGTGTAACTTGGGGGATACAAAAGGGAGTGGTGGAGACTGTGGCAAGCTGACAAGCATCTGCCCTGCCCAATGGGACAGCTGCCACCCAGGTCCACTCTCCCATTGCCCTGTGGGGGGCTGTGACCCAGCATTCCCAGTCTACATTAAAAGAAATCAGAATTCCAGATTTTTAAGTGCTATCTCCAAGTTTTAAATGTTGGCAACTTATTAAAAACAAAACAAAACAAAAATCCCAAAGAAGAAGAACATTACACCATGTGGGCCAAGTACACCTTGGGAACCTGACCTCTCAGGATGACATCCTCTCCCTTCCTCCCAAAGTTGCAAAATAAAGATATTTCAGAAACAAAAGCAAAGTTCCCTGTGTGAATAATCAGTCATCTCAGAAAATAACTGAGGTGGACCTTTGTATAACCATGCCTTCCTCCTTTCTTTCTGGCCACTGTTCACGGATCCTCAGTCTTCTCTGAAAAGCACGTTTCTATCCACTAGCACCAATGTTCTCATACTGGCAGGGGAAGCCAGAGCTGGAACAGAGTGGCTGAGACCTCCAGGGCTTTTCTGAATGAATTCCGCCATTCAAAAGTCATTTAAAAGTGGAGAGGAAGCTCAACAAGATATGTCTGGGGTGAGAGAGGGCTCCTGTTTTGATTTGTTCGTATTACCCCTTTTGGAGCAACACACCCCCTTGTGTGGGGTGTAGCCCCACCTCTACCCTCTCCTCTTTGTGTGACTCTGAAGGAGCCAATCATGGGGTCTGGCCCCTGGCTGTGGGGGGTGGCCCCTGATAGGCACATGACTTGAGGCAACCAATCAGGGATTTTCCTTTGAATTTTCTGTATGGAGCTAGGAGAGACGGCTCTAGGGACAGACCAATACACAGATAACAGCTGAGCTCAGAGATGGAGGGAAAAAATTTGGACACCATGTGAGTCCCTGGATCCAGCCAGACTCAACTATGTGAACCAATAGACTCTCACTCTGTGTCTGTCTCTCACTTCTGCTAATTTGTGGGATTCAGCCATCTGCAGCCACCACCACAAAATCTTAGAGTATGCAGGGGAACCTTGTAACTCTTCCCACAGAGCTGTTACTTTCATCTGTCCCCTGAGACACCAAGGTCCAGTGAGGTCAAGTGAGTTGTCCAAAATCATCAACTACTTGATGGCAAGTCTGCATTTGACCCCAGGTTTAATTAATGTTGTCTGCTGATTTCTCTAGAACAAAGGTTCTCAAACTGGCTCTTCAGACTGCAGAGACCCCACAGAAGTTTCCTGAGATGCCCCAGAGGGCAAGAGGGAGGCAGAGTGGACAGGACTAGAAAGAGCTTGAAATCCTCTGGGTAACTGGTTTTGCTCGAGCTTTTGCCATTTGCGAGGAATTTGCTAAGTTCTTTTCTAAAATAATTTTCTTATCATCTCCCATAAATTATGAGTTAGGGGCTAATAACATGTCCATTGAACAGGTAAGAAAATCAAGTCCCAGGAAACTAATCACTCAGGTGACGTAACAAGTGAATAGTTGCCTGCATTTATGACCCACCACCAAACTCTGCACTCCCACCTGAAAATATCCCTTCTGTTTCCTGCCTGCCATTTCACCACTCCAGCTCCCTTCTGAGGATCTGGTGGAGCTGCCACTTTGTCCATCTCCTTTGGAAACCTGCGGAGCACTCTGGGAGGCAATGCACCTTGAGCCTGATCACTTAATGCTTAGTGAGATCAGCTGGCAAGAAGGGGGACTGTGGAGGTGGAGCCCAGGGTAGGGGGTCGGAGGTTGTGTCGGGCACACGGCTGAGCTCTCTCTCCACTTCCACACACTCACCGCTGGGCTGCGCTGCGGTTCCTTGTCCATGCCTGTTCCAGCTGGGAAACAAGTTCTTCTGAGGAGTTCTCTCTCCCAAGTGACCACAGGTCTTTTGGTCCCAGTGGCCTCTTGTACCCCTTCCAGACCAGCCTGTAAAAGAGGGTCCCCAGGGCAAGCTCCTTCTGCCTTCTGCCCCTTCAGGAAAGTCCTGGTCTGGTAGCTGTGTGACCCTGGCTAAGTTGCTTTACCTCTCGGCACCTCTGCTGGCCCCTCGGTAAAATGAAAGCCGTTAACTGCACCTAGTATTTGCTGGGCACTTTTCAGTTTACAAAGGTCATCTCATTTAATTCTCATATGAGCCTATACAATACATTACTATTGACCCATTTTACATTTTACAGATGAGGAAGCACAGGCTCAGATAGATTAAGTGATTTAACCAAGGGGTGTCTAGTGTAGAAGGGCAAATAAACTTCCCTAGGACTCAGGAGTCCAGAATTAAAAACTATTGCTGAGGAGCCCTGGCTGGTGTGGCTCAGTGGGTTGGCTGTTGTCCAGCAGAGTGAAAGGCTGCAGGTTCGGTCCCTGGTCAGGGCCTGTGTGGGAGGCGGCTGGTCAATGTTTCTCACACATTGATGTTTCTCTCTCTCTCTCTCTCTCTCTCTCCCCCCCTCCCTTCCCCTGTCTCTAAAAAAAGAATCAATAAGCAAACATGTCATTGAGGGAGATTTTTTAAAAATTAAAATAAAAACTACCACTGTTGAGAAAACCTGAGCGCTTCTTTTAGTGTTAAATGTTCCCACTCTCCTCCTCACTCACTGCTCCGGCCACCTGGCCTCAGGACCTTCGCATGTGCATGCCACTCTGCTCAAAACTCTTTTCCTGCACTCCCCACCTGTCACTGCTCACTTGTCCTTCACCTTGGCTTAGGCAGGATTTCTTTAGAAGCCCACCTGATGATGCTCCATCCAGGTAGATTCCCCCATTATAAGATCCCATGATTCCTTGAGCTTTTTTCTTTATAATGCTTGTTGCAATTACGATTATTTACTTTTTCAGTATGATTATTTACTTGGTGTCTTTCTTCTTTATTGGATGTTAAGTTCCATGGGGGCAAAGACAGTACTTGTCTGTGTCCTCACCTCCTGGCACAGGGCACAAGCTTTGTCACACGAGGCTACTTATCAACTCTGTGATTTGGGCATGTCACTTCTCATCAGTGCACCTCCATTTCCTCACCTTAAAATGACAGCGTTTCCCAGCACATGGGACTGGTATACGAGACGACTGAAGGTGGCACGTGTCAGAGGAGGTCATTGAGAGGATGTGACCACTGGTTGACCCAAGAGCTAGACCTGGGCAACTGGAGGCTCCTCACCCCTCCCCTGTCCTTGGAATGTGCTCGCTGCCCACTCCTCCTGCACTAGGAGCTGTTTCCAGGAGCCTTGAGAGAGTGAGATGTTGTTGAGACCATCTGGATGGTACCCATGACTGAACCCCAGTAAGGCCTCCATAAAAACTGTTAAGATTCTGACCAGTGGGTGTGGGGATCTCCGTGCCCAGCCTCGCACAAGAGGAGCCTCGCAGGTAACTTCTCTCACTTGTTAAAACTGCCACCTACCGTTCTGGAGCCTGGCTCTCCCATCTCTCTTTGCCCTCTGAGTGCAGGGCCAGGATGTGAACCAGCACGCATACTTAAGACAGTAATTAATACAGACTTCGTAGTAGGAGCGTCATTTTCTTTTCAGGTCTCTCTAATCTTTCTAATGACACCAAGGAGAAGGTCTTGTTTGGTGCTGCTCTTGAGCTCCTCTCCAAGATTTTTCAAGTTCCCTTTCTTAACACAGAGTAAACTCAGGCAAGCAATACTTCTGATTTAGAAATTATTCATATTGCTTGCTTTTTCACTGAAATTACGTTCATAGTTCTACACGGAAAGTAACTCTATAGATTTTTCCAATTTGGCAGTGATAGAAACTTTCCTTTTCTAAAAAGGCTATTAGAGTAGGAAAAAAACCAAGTTGCTTTAAGGAAAAACATTAAGTAAATAGTGTATGAATGATATACCCTAGTAAGGAAAAAGGCTTGAAGGAACCTATGTTTGGGAAACAGGGGGCTAGGTCCGTTTTCTTCTAGTACTTCTATGCTCTTTCCACCAATTCTGTATCCCCAGAGAATTCTATTCTGCATTTATTTAGTAGCTATTTTATATAATACTCATTATGGGCCAGACCTTGTTCTAAGAACTTCACAAACTTTATCTCGTTTAATTCTCACAACCCTATGAAGTAGGTGCTATTATTATCCTCATTTTACAGGTGCAGAGACTGAGGCACAGAGAGGCTAAGGAGCCTTCCTGAGGTCACGCAGCTAGGAAGTGGTGGGGCTAGGATTCAAATGCAGGTACTATGAAATCTGACATAGTGTGGTCAGGAGGGGGCCCAGTGGGTAGAGACATCCTCAGTGCCCAGCGTGCTGACCCTGGAGAAATATCTGTCTTCTCTACCAGCCTGGGAGCTTCTAGAGGATACAGGTTTGATCTTTATTTTCTCACCCTTGGCACCTAGCACATAGTAAGTGCTTATTAAGTGTTAATGGGATGAATGAAGCCAAGTAAGAGATGATTTTTACGGAGCACCTGCTATCCATAAGCACTAAGCACTCCACCTTCAATGAAGGTAGAGTTGTTCCCATTTTACTGAGTGGAAAATTAAGACTCCAAATATTTGTGATATGGCTGGCTAAGAAACAGAGCCAGAATTCAAACCCAGATGTCACTCCAATGAGGGAGTAGGAGCGGGATGTGTGTGCCAGGCGCACTGAGAGGGATGCACTGAGGCTGGAACAGAGAAAGCCTGCGGACCTCTGTAAGCTTGGGTGGAACCCTGGGGCGGGGAGAGGTGTGGTGACAAATCAGGGCAGCAAACGCAAGTGGGCAGAGGCACCACCCCAGCCCCTTCCCAGCTACCTTACTTACCCAGAAACCCACCAGAACATGGCCTTGGAGGGAAAGGAGGCCCCAGCCTCTGGACATGGATTCTGTAAGGACAAAAGATGGGGCAGAGGGAGAACTCAGTCTCACATGCCATGACCAGTATGTAGCAAGGGGAACCAGGGACAGGAAGATGGGGTGAAGTGACCATCGGCTTAGTACTAAAAGTGCACACCAGTGTGCACTGCCTACTGGTCAGAGGTAGACACAAATGGGCTCAGTGCTTCCTAGCAGGCAAGGCAAAAAGGGATTGGGCCACAGGACTGAGAGCATCCACAGGGCAAGACCTAACAGTTTCCCAGAAGGACAACTATTATCAATACTGAGACCAGGCAGTTCTCAAAGCAAGGACCACGAACGACATAGACAGCATTCTGAGCCGTATCCCTCAGTGGATGTGGTGAGGAGGTGGGGAGGGATCTGTCCTGAGATTTTGCCACCTGATCCGGAAAAATTGTACACACCTATGTCCTTCACCAATGCGGCATGCAAGTGCCCATTTCACCACACCTTCGCCATCACAGCTGGTTATCTATTTTTATTTTTTCCTGCCATTATCGTAGAGAAAAGGTCTTATTACAGTTTTAACTTGGTTACTTAAGCAGTTGAGCATCTTTTTAGATGAACTTAGATCGACCATCTCTTCTTTCCAGATTTCACAGACTAGTTCAATGTTACCTGTCGTGAACTCTTGGGGACCATGAGGTTCTGCAGAGCATTTGCCCCCGCTGTAATTTTCCATGCATTTGTGTAATTATGTGATTAATGTTTGGTTCTCTGACTTGGGCATTAGCTGCATGATGAGGCACAGCATCTGCTTCTTCAGTATAGATCCTTGGTGCCCAGCTGGGCGCAGAGCAGGGGTTGGCAAACTGCAGCCCTGGCGGCCAAATCCGACCCACTGCTTGTCTCTGCAAATCAAGTTTTATTGGAACACATTCACGCCCTTTTGTTGACATACTGTCTGTGGCTACTTCTGTGCTACAGCAGCAGAGTTGAGTAGTTGCCACAGAGGCCATGTGGCCCACAAAGCCTAACAGCATTTCCATCTTGCTCTGGACAGAAAATGTTGGCCAACCCATGGCACAGACGTGCAACACACATTCTACTGAATGATGGAATGAATTAAAAAAGCAAAGGCCTGTGCTGTAGTCAACTCTCCTCAGTCACATGGGGGGACTGAGACTGGAAGTAGAACTGGGACACGGGAGGCACTGGGCGGCAGACCTGGAGACTTACAGACGGCGGGGGTTCTTTGGGGAAGAAGGGGGGTCGATCAGCCAAGCAGGACAGCACAAACTGGGTCACCACCAGACACAGGCACAGGTAGGTCAACAGGTGGCCGAAGGTGTCACTCTGGAAGCCCTGCAGGAGAGAAGGCAGGAGTCCCTCTGAGTCTAGGCAGGCAGAGTGACAGGTCGACCTTGGGAACCCACCCTTTATGAGTTAATTAGTGGATGGCCTGTGGAATTTCTCCATCAGTTACAAAGCTTACTTTGTAAAAATCTGTCCTTAAGGACAGAAGGGTGTTTCTCTGTCTTCTTTTAAAAAGGAGCGAGGTGGAGTAACCATTGGCTCAAGAGGTCTTTGGTAAGCACCCTTGAGGCAAGTGGTTTTCACCTGGGGGCAGTTTTGCCCCTGGGGGGGCATTTGACAATCTCAGCAGACATTTTGGGCTCCCACTATGGGAGGGCAGTACTACTGGCACCTAGTGGGTGGAGGATGCTGCTCAACATCCTACAATGCACAGGACAGCTTCCCCACCCAAAAGGGAATGACGCCAAGGGTGCTGAGGTTGAGAAACCCTGGTCTAGGTAACACACTTTTTCTCTTTGCAGATGAAATGATCCATCATGCCCCCTAACATGGAAATGCTGCTCTCTAGATCAAGCAGAAATATGGGTGGATGTACAACGTGAGTGTGGAGATACAGATGCATGGGGTCATGGGTGGGGGATAGAACAGGTGAAAATGAGGGGGAACCTGCATGCATGAGGGGGAGTGTTTGCAGGTGTGTGTTGGGGGAGGTCATCGAGAGGACGTGACTGCTGGTTGATCTGTGAGCTGGACCTGGGCAATCGGAGGTGCCTCACCTTCCTCCTGTTCCCATGAGGCAGCCTTGAGAGGGCATGGTGCCACGAGACCATCTGGATGGCATATGTGACTTATCCCCACAAAGGCCGCTGTATGATTTTAAGATTTAAGATTCTGGCAGGTGGGTGTGGAGATCTTGTCTTGTGGTGCCCAAGTTCAGCCTTGTAGGTAAGTTCCCTTTGCTTATTAAACTGCCAACCCCCAGTCTGCAGTGGCTGCCTGTTCCACCTCCCTATGCCCTCTGTGTATGGGGCTAGTGTGGAATTTCATGCAGGAGCTCCGAGCTTGCGAGTCCAGTGTGTCTGTGCCAGGCAGTATGGGAGGGCTGTGTGAATATGTGGGCAGTGTGGGAAGTTTGTGCCCGAGTTGTGTGGGAACTTGAAGGCACAGCCACAAATGGGTGGCAACGAGTGTGAGTGGACATATGCAGGTGTGTGTATGTGAGATGTTTCAGGGTCTGTGGTTGTGTGATGCATAAAGTGTGTGTCTGGTGTGCAAGTAAAGGGTGTGCCATGAGTGTGAAAGACAATGAGAATCTGTGTTGAAAAAGACATGTGGGATGATAGGTATGTCTGTGGGAGGGACTGTGCTTGTGAACTGCTAGAGTTTAAGCAACTGTGGTATTTGTGTCTCTGTGTAGAGAATAAGTCATGTGTGGAAAAAGGAGGAGGAAGGATGGCACCCAAGGCCTGAAACTGTCATGTTGGTTTCCCCAGGTAGCCCAGGCTCCAACTTACCTCCTGCGAGGCCTGCTGGATGGCACTGATAGCTGGCAAGAGACAGCAGAGCAGCCAGTACCCAAATAGTACCCCAGACGCCTGTACCCCTTTCTTCCTCTCTACATGGATGAGGAACACTGCAAAGGTCTGCACCAGAGAGTCAGGACACACCCTTTAAGGTGAGGGAGGTTTGGGGAGGGGAGACCCCCCCTCTGCCCCTCACCCTCCACCTTGGCAGGAAGACCAGTAGCCAGGAACAAGCCAGCAAGCCTGGGGATGTCCTTACTGTCGTGGCGAGCCACACGGTGGGATGAATGAGGAATTCAGGGGCCTGGGGCCTCCCTTGCTGGATTCTCCAAAGAGCGACAGACACACTGGAGGTGAACAGGATTATGAGGGTGAATCCGAGCACCTGGGAAGACAGGCTTAGGTAAGGCTGGTGGGTGAAAACAAAGGTGGTGGCAAGCTGCACAGTGACCCCATGTTACTGTGACCCTGGATGGGGCGCTGTCATGTACCAATGTCATAATTTAACAGTGCTAATGTGGAAGATGCATAAGAAAAAGCTGTGAGTGGTGTTACAGATCGAGCTTGACCTGTAACTGTCATGCAGTAATGACCACAAGGGTCCGAGCCAGGCCTGTGTTTTCCAAAATGCTGGTGGTGCTCCAGCAGGGTGCAGGAGAGATGCTGAGGTACAAAGGAGCAGAGTGAAATGAAGTGGACGTACGCTTCCCTCAAGTCTCTCTCCATCCCTACTATTAAATCAAGGGGAAACTCTCTGCTGGAACCTGCATGTCTCCAGGCCCTCTCTAAAGTGCGTCAGCATCTCTTCTGAATAAGAGAAAGTGAGACTGCGTAGGTGCGAAGAAAAGGCCGGACCGGCACACTGGGAACGTGCCTCAGTTATTCAAAGCAGTGGTCACACTAGGTCTCACAGGCTGAGTTTGGCACACTGCTTGTTTTTGTCTTGCTTGTGAGCTAAGGTTTTGACATTTTCCAATCATTGAACAAAACTGAAAAAAGTAAATGCTGTGACATGTGAAAATTATATGAAATTCAAGTTTCAGTGTTGATGATTTTTTTTTTTTTTTTTACTGAAACACAGTCATGCCTATTTGTTGACTGTGGCCTGCTGCTGCTTTCCCACTGCAATGGCAGAACTCAGTAGTTGGGACAGAGATCATGTGACCCCCAGAGCCTCCAATATGTGCTACTGGGCCCTTTCTGGGACAGGGTGTCAACAACAGAGAGACGGCTGGCCGCAGGAGAAAAGGTAACAAGGCGGTGTGGGAATGAGTGAGCCTTGAGGGGCGTCCTTGTAGCAGTGAGGGGGAGAAGGGCACAGTTGAGCATAACAGCCCACACTTTGAATGCCAGTGTTTTTCTAACTCTCTAAAATAAATGCCTAACAATTTTAAGAATTGTGCTTTACTACAAATAGCAGGGGAACCTAAAAATCAATGCATAACTGTTAACAATGTAAAATGTTTATTCTAAAATTGCCTTTCACACCCCATGCTTTGCGGAATGCCTGGACATGGCGGCCAGACGCTGCTCGGGAACGCATGAGTGTCTGGGTTGTTTGTGGACTTCATTATTACCAATCTGTTTGGGTGGACCTTGTTCCCCTGAGTTCACCTCTGTATGCTGTGCAGTATTGCTCTGTTTAGTTAACAAGTTCCCTTCTCATTACCACCCTGTGCACTCCTTGATAGGAGGAATGTCCACTTTGGGTTCCAGCCTGCTCGTCCCTGCCCCCCCCCCCCAAACCATTGCCTGCTTCCAGGTTCAGAGGCAGTAGCTACCATCTTGGTCTTGAACAGGGAAGACATGCGGAGGTAGCCCTTGCCATGGCGATGGAGGTAGAGGAGGTAGATGGGACCGAGGACCCAGAGGTACATGGGGGGCACCCAGACTCCTGCTGTTTTCAAGAAGCACAGGCTCAGTAGGCTGTCAGCGGTGGGCTCAGGCTCCGTCTGGTTCCACACCTGAGGGAACACCAGGGTGACCCTTATGATGGTAAAGCACAGGGGCCCCAAACTCTCCTGTTTACAGGGCCAGGCAACTTTTTGGACCCGTAACATTTACATGAAAACCTGCCAAGTGCTTTTTAGAATACCCTATAACTCCCAACTCCTTTAATCCTAACAACAACCCTAGGAGGTAGATGCAATTATCACACTGATTTTGCAGATGTGGAAGCTGAGGCTCAGAGAGGCTGAGAAACTTGGCTGATGTCACCCAGCTGGAAGGTGGTGGTGCTGGGATTTGAACACAGGTGGTTGGGTCCAGGAGTCTAGGAAACCTGGGTTCCCTGATGAGTCCTGGGCACAGACAGTCACTTAATCCTTAATAACAACTCTAGGAGGTAGGTGTTACTGTTCCCATTTCACAGACTGGGAAACTGAAGCACTGAGAGGGCTAGAGCCTTCTGCAGGCTCACACAAGTAGGAAGAGACAGGGCTGACTCCATGTAGGCCTGTCTGACCCCAGACCTTTGTGGTCGATTACCTTAGCCACTTGGTGGGCCTGTCTCTAACCCTAGAAGAAGTCTGAGTATGAAGTAAGAAGAACGTGGCCTCTTCAGTTCTCTCCCTACTGTGTTAATAGCCCCCCAACCTCTTCCCACTGGTAATATTTACTCCTCCCGCTTCACCACTCACCAGCTCCATAAACTGCAACCTCCCTGTGCCTCAGTTTCTTTCCCTGCAAAGGGGGGATAATAAGAGATTCAAACTCTAAAAGCTGTATTAAATGGGTCAATACCAGTAATAGCACGATGCTGAGCACAAAGTAAGCCCTCATTTAAACATCAGCTATTGCCCTGGCTGGTGAGGCTCGGTTGGTTGGAGCCTTGGTCAGTAAACTGAAGGCTTGTGGGTTTGATTCCTGGTCTGGGCGAGTAGGAGAGGCAACAGATCGAGCAATCATATCGATATTTCTCTCTTTCTCTCTCCCTTTAGAGAGAGGAAGAAAGCCCCTCTGTCTAAGAGCAATAAGCATGTCCTCAGGTAAGGATAAAAAAAAAACCCTAAAAATAAATAGACATCAGCTATTATTTTTACCTTACCTACCTGACTCCTGAAATCCTGGGATTTTGTAACCCTCACTGCCACCCATGAACTCCACTCCCTGGAGTCCTCTGCGAAGAGCATATATCAGAGAAATGGGGGTCCTAAAGCCTTAAGTAAATAGGGGTCGAAGTCCCTGTAGGCAGAAGGTCTGGAGGCCCCTTTAACCGGGCTGGGCTCTTCTGGGCCCAGCTTGATTAAAGGGATCACTTTCCCTGCCATTGGTTCATCCAGTCTGAAATTTGGGGTTATCTCCGGAGAGATCTACCAAGGTGGGAAAAGGGGAGTGGGCTGTCAGGGGACACTCACTCCAGGTCCCACGCTTGGCTCTCCTGGAGTGGCCATCTGGGCGCTGGCCATCCGGGTGCTGTCCATCCGTCTGTCTGTCTTTAGGTCTGTCCGTCAGTCCCTGGCAGCCTCCTAGACCAGGAAAGGGCGGAGCCCGGCAGGCCTGGCCAGGATTCCAGCTTTGGATTGCAGGCCCCGGGCAAGGTCCAGCCTCGCGGCGGGGGTGGAGCAAGAAGGGGTGAAACGTGGCTCCGAAAGAGCTCCAGGGGAGGGGATCCCCCAGCGCCAGAAAGTGCAGTGGCATCTTCATATAACCTTCCACCCCCACAGCAATTGTCACCCCAAACTTCCTGAACACTGGGCAACAGCAATTCCAGGAACATCCTGATGGAAGAACCCAACAGGTGTGCACATGCTAAGTGTCCAACAGCCCGGTGGGTGGCAGAGCTGTCTGATTAAACTGCAGTCTTCTCTGTGGGGGTCGGCATTGTCTGCCTCTACAGTGGTGGGAAGATTTTAAGAAGACTACTAGTAAAGAGGTTAGCACAGTGCCCAGGGCACATGATAAATGCTCAGCAAGTTAGTTATTATTAGCATGAATATTATTATTTCATTCATAGGTTATTAAGCAGTGGTTCAAAAGTGCCATTGCAAACATATGTTAATTTGGAAGGATGCTTGCTAAATACTAAGTGAAAAAAGAGGTCATAGTACAAAATAGGCTATAATTTTGCAAATAAAAGGTGGAGAAATAAATGGTGGAGAAAGTGGGAAAGTCATGTCATTTACCTTTTTCTCCTGGGTCTTAAAGCAAGTTGCGTCCTCAGCCACGAGTTCTTTTTGGAAATGACTCTTTGTGACATATACGCGCAAATAAAAAGATAGAGATGTGCTACAGCAGTATCATGGGAGCCCTAATTTTCCTTTCCTTTTCTATTCTCTTTCCTTCTCCAGTGAGCATGTATTCCTTTCAGGACAGGGAGGAAAGACTCAGATTTTTCAGACAGAGAAGCATGGATGCTCAGTCTGGGTGCGGAATTGAAACCCTCTGCTCTTCATGCTGCTTTGTTACTTCGCAGGCTCTTGCCCTCATCTTTCTCTGCCTCCTACAGCTTCAACCACATGGGTTCCCCTGGCTTAATTTCCCCCCTTCTTTTTGTTTGCCCTTCAGTGATCCTCTTGCCTGGGACTTCTTTCTGGAAGATCAGGGACACAAAGAACCCAAGGATTTGTCTTGGAGCTGAGTGTGGCAGATCTGCTGTTTACATTTAAATCATGTCTGTTTATTTGAGGTGTTTTTGGTGGAGGCTGCTGGAAATTATGGGGAGGCGTGAGCTCCCTCTGCCTGCAGCCTCCTCTCCATTTGGGATTTCCATAGTCCTCGTTCTTTATTTCTTTGTATATATGAAGATGAATTGAAGGGAATGTTGGAAATTCAAGGGAGAATTGTCAGGAAAGCAGGAAAAAAAAAATAGAGGAAACCAGTTGGTGAGCCAAAAACAGAACTTGGGCAACTCCAGATCTACTTTCCAGCTCTCCAAACCTCACATGGCTGCATGCAGAGAGCCCTAGACAAGGCCCTTTCCTTCTCTGGGCCTGCGTCTCACTCTGTAAGATGAGAAGGTTCCATAGGCCAACATTTCCTAATTGGTGGCTTTCAACCCCTGGTGATTTGCCAAGACAGACCAGGGATTCATGTTAGGGAGGGTAAAGGTCATATATTTCAATTGTAGTTATATAAATAATGAACCTCAATCAATATAACAATTATTTAAATATTTTCTCTCTCTAACCAAACAGTTGAGAGTTTCACTGTATTTCATGTGAGAATTCAGCCTGAGAAACTGAAATCAGATGCTCTCAAGCCTGAGGTCCTCAGTGGATGTGTTGTAGCCAGTCTGAGGGCTTTGACCTCTCTATAGTGTAAGATCATTGTGATTCATAGTTTTTACTACTTAAGTCTTAGCCACAATGGCAAATTCCAGTGGGAAATTCTCTTTTGCCTCGTTATTTAAAAACAAAACATAAAAACCATCAAAATAAAGCACTTGATTTTTTTTTAGGAGCAAAATGGAAGAATTCCAAATGCCAGGCCAGAAAAAGCAATTTTTGTCTATTTCAATGCAGTGACCTGCAGTTAAATTCAGTGTGTGTTATAGTATATATTCAACCTTGGGACAAAATACAACACACTGAATTTAAACTTCTTTTAAGATAAATCAGGCTTTATCTCACAGGAGAAATTCGAAGTAAATTAAACTGCATACATGTCTGGCTAATGGGAAAAACCCCTCAAAATTTGTTTCTATGCAGATGTTATTTGAGCTGGGATTAAAATAGATTTTAAATATCTTTTAAATGTTATGCTGAACTTAAATGACCTATATTTTGCTTTCAAAAAACTTTATTGATCATTTATCATGGAAAAATGCCCCAATTTATACAAATTCCTAAAGTAGTTTTTGAGATTATATATCACCTGTGGGATACACGGGTCAGAAAGACTTGGGAAAATTATTGAATACTTCGATCAACAGTCTCTCGTCCTTTCTAGTTTCATGGATACTGCATTCCAAAAGTAGAATTCTTTGGAATTTGTACCTGTCCTTAACGCGCCTTGCAACTGCACCTGTCAGACGGTGCACGGAGTCCTCCAGGCCTCCAGAGGGCACAAATGGCTTCTTCTAGTTGAACTTGCGCGGGAGTCATTTTGCCTGGGGGCGTGGACCAGGTCCGGAGCGCGCATGAGCGAGGGGGTGGAGGGGTGTGGCTTGGCTGTCAGCCACCCCTAGAGGAGGAAGCAGCGGGCAGCGTGCAGTGTGGGGAGCCGGACCCTGAGGTCTGCGGAGGGTTGGGCAGCAGGGGCTGGGCCATGCGGGTGTACCGGAGCGGTAGGCCGCCGGGGCCTGTGGTGGTGGCTGCCACGGTGTTGCTGCTGGTGGACAGCGTGGGACTCGCGCGCGGCTCCGAGGATATCGTGGTGGGCTGCGGGGGCTTCGTCAAGTCTGACGTGGAGATCAACTACTCGCTTATCGAGGTGAGCGCCCACCCTGCGGCTCCGGCCGGAGCTCGCTGTGTGACCCTGAGCCAGTTACTCAACCTCTCTGGGTTGCAGTGGTCTTTCCTCTTACACCAAGCGGTTGCCACAAGTCCCACATTCTGGCAGTCCTTAACCTTTTAAACATGCCGCTAGCCTGGGCCCTCCACCCCTACCTTCCCAGACTCGCTAGAGTGGAGGTTTTAACCGTGGGGTCAGCTATGCAGTCGGGATGGGGCAGAACCTATGTGCGCAGGAGTGTGAGGGACATTTGTAGTGATGGTTGTGCATAACTTTTCAAAACCAGGGATCCTTCAAATCAAGACCCTCAGATTCTTTAAAACCTAAATTCCAGGTTCCCAGAATCCAGATTCAAGATAATCCAGAACCCAGACCATCTCCAGAATCCAGGCCCCAGGTCTGGTAACACCCAGTCCCAGCAGGCCCCAGGCCCCTCGGGACTCACAGCTCAGGTCCTCAAAACTCAGACCCCCTAAAACTCAGATTTCCCAAAAGCCATATTCCAGAATGAAGATACGACAAGTCTTTCCCTCCCAAGTCCCACAACTCAGCCCCCAAAAGTTGTAATCCATTGAACCCCTCCAGACCCACTGGGGTGCTTTTAAAGAGCGTCAGTTCCTATCCCAGGTATGTACCAATTATATCTCTATTGGTATCTCTGATTTTTAATTGGAATCTGTATTTTTAATCCCTGGCCCCCTTTTCTTACCCCCTGGGACTTCTTTTTCTTTGGAAATGGAGAGTTTTGAGCTGCCCTGATGGCCTTACTAGGTAGTTATTGGAATTTCACTAGAGATTTGTGCAGACGCCTTTTTATTAAGTTGCAGAGCCCTGGTGAGATGATTATCAGCCCAGTGGGATTATGACCTAGAAAGCTTTGTGAAGAGGAAGGGAGGATGATGGAAGTAGGGATAGAGGGTCACTTGCCAGGGTGGGTGGGAAGGTACCCAAGGGAGAAGTGGCCTCTGTTTTAGGAGGTTACTGATGATGGGGCCGGAGAAGGGGTTTGAAAGAGATAGAAGAAACTGACTGGAAGGTGCCATAAAGAAGGGACTGGGCCCTGAGAGCCCAAAGGCTGCCCGAAAGCACATTTGAGCCTCCCCAGTCCTGGCAGCTGGAAGGCTGTGGGGAAACAAACCGGTGTGCTCTACAAAGGTTGCTGAGGCTTGGGGCAGGGGGAGGACGTAGATTCCACACCCACAGTTCTTTGACCTGGCCTTGCCCCAAGTCCCAATTTCTGTTCCTGTCAGTTAGGGTTGTGAGAGAAGCAGCAGAACCTAGTGCCAGAAGATAATTACCACCTTTAAGGGCCCTCTGTCTGTAGTTTCTCCACCATTTTTGATCTTAAGAAGTTGGGTGTTTAATGAATGACTCTACCTGGTGGCGGTGGCAGGGCTCTGAGGGAAAGCTGGGTGCCCACGCCACCTCCTGGACGGCCTCCCAGTGTGTGGGCACAGGGCATTTCGGAAGCTGCCTTGATAGGCCTTTTGCACCTTGTAGTTTCCCGGGGCTCTGGGAAGAAAGTGAAGGTGCTTAGGGGCACCCCCACCCCAAACACAATAGTGACCTTGAGAGCTCTGAGGGCAGGTGTTGTGGCCCAGTATGAAGTGCGTTCCTGGAGCCCCAGGGCTGCGTGGTCTGACACATTCTTTCATAGTTTCTGATTATGAAATCAGACACTTCATATGTGTAATGTGTATTGCCACCCTGTGTCCTGATCTGTACTTTATGAAAGACATGCGTATAATCAAGATATTTCACAATCATTTCTTGATTGTATTTTCTGTCTCCTAAAAAAACTACCTTTACTCTTCTCTAGCTTTCTTCCCTTCTGTGTGTTTTTCCATCATATTCATTCAGACAGAAACTATTTTGTAAGCCCCTCTGCTCGTACTGAAACTGTTCAGGGTGGGAATAGTTTAGCAGTATTGCAGTACAGAGAACACAACAGACAAAAATCCCTACAAAAGAAAAATTATGGCTTGCTGAAACTTTGATAATCAGGAGATTTCATTTTAAAGACTGGCCTCCTGATTTCTCTGGAAAACCAGCTGATCTTTGGGCTGCAAAACTTAGCTCGGGTTGAGTAGTGATCTGTCTCCCTTAAATCTGTGCCCGTTGACATTGCTTCCCTGGCTTCTCTGGACAGGTGGATTTTCAAGCCTTGTTTTACATTGGTGCATCTGATTTTCCTTATGGCCTGTCCACAGGTTCACTGAGTATTTATTGAGCGCTCGCACTGAACAAGACACTGTTCCAGGCACTGGGGAGTGTAAGCTGTGGTCACACCCCTGGGGCACTTACAGTCCATGTGTAATTTCACTCTGTGCCTTTCCCAAATGCACACATTGTGCGTTTGCTGCTTTTTACACCCTCTTAGCTGGTATGACGTGACTGTTATTTCCATATCATGGTCTCAGCATTAATGTTTTAGAGGTGAGATCCAGTGCTTGCTTTTACAGATGTAGAAACTAGGCTCAGAGTGGTTGATCTATGCAGGTGGGTTTAGGAACTTCTTTTGGATCCAGTCTCTGCCCTGGCAATGACACCACTTTGCTTTATTCTTCAGAGAGATGTTAGTAATACAACACAGTAATCTACTGTATTTTTTGGACCATAAGATGCACCTAGGTTTTAGAGGAGGAAAATAGGAAAAAAAAATTGAAGCAAAAAAGTGTGGTAAAATATTTAATAACATAAATAACATAATATTTCACAATGTAAATGTAAACAGAACTCAACAGCAGCATTAACAACCATTATTCCTCCCAAATTTGGCGGGGGGTGGGGGATGGGGGTGTGTCTTATAGTCCGAAAAACACGGTAGTAAAATAGTAGTAGTAAATAGCAATACAAGCTACTTTTGTTTTTGAGTCCATATTCAGTACCAGGTGCTAAATATGCATAGACGTGAATTTGTACTAGCCACCATGAAGGGGAGTGGCTCTCTTTTTACCTATGAAGAAACAAAGGGCCTCAGGAGGGTGAATAGCTTGCTCAAGGTCACGCTGTGTGTGGGAGGCTTAGATGTTACGTGACCATCTTAATGGGTTGACAGTCTATGTCTGGGAATGCTCAGGATGTATGAATTTTAGAGAGTCCTTGAGGAGAGAATATACATTAAAAGTCTTTTGATATGTTTTTGTCCCGAAAATGGAAATAAAAGAGAAAAGGGAGAAGTTTGTAGATGAGCGTACTATACTGTAGGTACTGGGAATCATTCGGGGTTAACAGTGCAGAGAGCTGGCCCGACCACAGCCCTTCTAGTGTAGAAACAGAAGGGGGCTCAGGAATTGCTTTTAACAAGCACCTTACTGACAGCAAATCCGAACATTTTAGACCCAGAAACAGTTACTAACATTTAAAAAAGCATTGAAAAATAGAACTTTTGGAGTAGACCTCAGATGGTTTCTAACCTGAAAAGTGTCGAGTCACATTGTTTTGGGGGTACTTGTCCCTCTGTCTGCCACATGGCCAGTGTTAATAGCAGCACATAGTAGGTTCTCAGCAAATGCATTGACTGAATGCGTTCAGGGGTAATGTACGTTGCTGATTCTTAAAGGCGAAGTTACGATATCTCTTTTCTTTCCTTTCTTTCTAGATAAAGTTGTACACCAAGCATGGGACTTTGAAATACCAGACAGACTGCGCCCCGAACAATGGTTACTTTATGATCCCCTTGTATGATAAGGTAAAAGAACAGAGTCATTTCGTCTTTTATGGTGGGAAGTGGTGTGGCCCACAGGGCTCTGCCAACCAGGAGAGTGGCCTTTCCCACAAAAGCACATGCCCATCTGATTTCTAAATTATAACTGGAACGTGACAATTCTGGCCAAATTCTGGAGGAGATGATTGAACGTAGTGTCTCTCCAGGCCTTCGGAGACAGCTGTCGAGGCCCACAGACATTCGGGTGGCTGCAGCGGTAGGGGAGGGGGCACTGCAGTTCTCCAGGGAGCAGAGGCCAGGAAGGGCCCGTGATGCTGCACAGGGCAGATGGACGTCTGCAGCGTCAAGGTTGGGAAACCCTGACTCAATAGGACCCTTTGTTTGCAAGCAGCTTAAAATGTTGTTTAAAATAAATTATATAAGTAATATATGAATTTATGAGCTTTGTGAAAAAAAATCAAGGTCTTGAGAAGTACATGAAGTAAATTTTATCTTCAATCCCCCAGTGCCCCTCCTTGTGTAGTGATAACCTTTAATAAAAGTTTTGGTGTGCATCCTCACAGACTGCTTTCTCGTATTTGCAGTCACACAGATATCCCAGAACACACATGCCTGTGCTTACGTGCACACACACGCGTGCAATGGAGGGGCGTCCGTGCATACTCGTACTTCCACCCCCATCTTCCTCACATTACAGTTTCTTTATTAAAAAATATAGAGTCACAGAAGTTGCAAAAATAGTCAATATACATAGTTTTGATTTTGATTAAGAGATACAAGTGAAATCAAACAGTAGGAATCACTTTGTAATTTGAGTTTTTTTCCCTGTGGTGATGATATCTTGGCCCCTTCCAACATCAGCGTGTTTGGATCTACTGCCTTCTTTTTAACGGCTGCGTAGCACATCAGAGTCAGACCAAAGCAGCTGTTCATTCAACAGCTGCTTGATTGATAGAGGCTTTTCCCAATTTTTAAAACTATTAATACAAGAGCAATAAATATTTTTGAACTTGCATCTTTATGCACAATACAAGGTGGGGAAAAGTAAGTTTACAGTTGTGAGTATGCAAAACAGTTTATGCTTGTGTTATTATTTATTAATTGTTGTGTTATTTTCCATATGAACAACGGTCAACCTACTTTGGCTCTACCCTATACACAAGCTTGATTTCCAGAGGTGGACAGCAGGGTCTTGAAATCTTTCAACATCTATTTTTATTGTTATTATTTTACTATTAAAACAAGCTAAAGAAACCAGGGTGTATAAGTAAAATCTAGTTTTAAGAAATGACTTGAGTTCCTGAAGGCATGTGCTGACCCTAGCAGCCTCAGCTGTATGCAGGGTTAATAGGAGATTCGTTAATAACATGTTTGGTATCAAAAAACAAGAAGTGGCCGGATATGGTGTCTTTAGAATTTCCCCCTGGCCTTTCACATGGTGTCTTCTGATTGGTTGGATGGGAACGTCTGGTGATCAGCTTCGGTTTATGCTTGGGATTTCATTTCCGGTGTAAAAATTCTGGATTAAATGGTAGCACTAAACTAAGTTAAGCTACTTGAAGGGTCATCAGTTCTCATTCCTTTACTTTTTTCCCTTCTTAGGGAGATTTTATTCTGAAGATTGAGCCTCCCCTAGGGTGGAGTTTTGGTAAGTTAACTGAATTATTAGACATACTCTGTAAATGATTAGATTATATGCCGGCTATTAATTTAAATGGACAGAGTGCATAGACTGCTAAAATATCAAGGATTCATTTCTAGTGTAGAAGAGGGTCCTTTGCAGTGTCACTTTAGAGTACATTGGATTTACCTTACATCTACCTTTAAGTTTTTTTGGTCATCTTTCTTAAAATAGACATCTTTTCTAGCACCTTTCTCAAGAAACTCTACAGTTGCGGTTTCATTGATGAAACAGCAGTAGAATTATACATAGAGGTCAGGAGCAGGGACATGGTTCCCGTCCCAGTGTGGCTTCTTTCTTAGATCCCTCAGTGTCACTATTATTATTATTATTATTATTATTATTATTATTTTAGTGAGTTAATTGTAACACTAAACATTGTAAGATGTGGTATAAAAGTCCAGATCTACTTCTCTCAAGAGAGCAGATCTGGCAGCCTTGGGCCTTACCAGCTCTGTGAAGACCTTGGACAGGTTCCTTCCCTTGTTTCTGTGTCCATCTCCTTGCTAGGGGTTCAGGAGGGTAATAGCACCTGCCTCACAGGTCACCTGGAGGATTAAAAGGCCAGTGTATTTATGTGTTCAGAATGGCTGACACATAATTAGCAATTACTTACTAGATGCTTAAAAACCGTCCTTCTGCACATGCACAGATAAAAGCTCAAAACTTTTTCCTGAGCTTTTAGCAAAAAGTAACTGCCTTTGAGTAAAGTTGGACAAGTGGGAATGGGGCTGAGATCAGAAGAGAGGGCTGTGCCTTGACCTGGCTGACGATTTTGGAGAGGAGGGAATATTGACTTTTTGGTAGAGATGTGTGTGATCCCAGTTCTGTAGCTGGGGCGTGGGAGGGAGTTGGGGGCCACGGTTGTTCCGTCAGGCTGGCTTGTGAGTTAGACAAGAAGAATTGAGTCCCTGCCATCATGACAGGTAAAGGGAAGCTCAGGCACCTAATTTGGCTGTGTGGGAGAAGTTCTTTTTCATTTTGAAGTCAGGAGTGTATCTGGCTGGTGCATTCCAGAGAGCTGGAGGGGAAATCAAACCCAGCTGATGGCTAACGCTGAGGTTGCAGATTGGCAGCCAGTCAGGGTGCTGTGTTGGAGCCCCTCCCTTCCCATCAGTGCTCTGTCTTTTGACAAACTTTTTTCATTGAATTGTAACATACTTTCAGGTAAGTGTACTTCTCATAAAGGGAATTTCACAAAGTGAACTCGCCCCTGTTCCGGCTGCCCAGATAACGATGAGACAGAACGTATCAGCATCCACAGGCCCTCATTAACTGCTCCACCCCAGCCTACCCCGCAGGTGACCACCACCCTGACCTGAAATTGTAGGGCAGTTTTTTTCTATAAACTGAACCACACAAAGTACATTTTTGAATCTGGTTTCTTTGTTTCAGTGTTGTTCCTGAGGTTCATTTGTATTCATATCTCTAGTTACTTCATTCTGTTTCTGTACGAATATAAAGTGATTTACCTTATCTCTTCTACTTTTGATGAACATTTGAGTTCCTTCTTGATTTGGCCATTAAAAATAGCACTCCTGCAAACATCCTTGTACATACTTTTTGGTCCATGTGTGTTTGCATTTCTGTGGAGTTATATACCACAAACGAAATTACCAGGCGATAGAATTTTTACGTGCTCAGCTCTAGTAGATAAGGCCGAACATCCAAAGTGGATGTAGCAACGTTTCTCTCCTCAGCGTGTAAGAGTTCCAGGTGCTCCACGTTCTTCCCAGCACTTGGCGTGGTCAGTCTTTTCTGTTTTGGCCATTCTGGTGGGTATGTGGCGGTATCTCATGGTGGTTTTTGATTTGCGTTTCCCTGATGGGCATTGAGGTTGAGCAGTCTTTTATGTTTATTGGTCATTTGAATATTCTCTTTTGTGAGGTACCTGTTCAAGTCTTCTGACCATTTTTTTTTAAAGATTTTATTTATTTTTAGAGAGAGGGGAAGAGAAGGAGAAAGAGCGAGAGAGAAGCATCAGTGTGTGGTTGCCTGTCACAATCCCCCTACTGGGGACCTGGCCTGCAACCTGGGCTTGTGTCCCAACTGGGATCAAACCAGCGACCCTTTGGTTCTCAGGTCAGCACTCAGTCGACTGAGCCACACTGGCCAGGGCTCTTCTGTCCATTTTTTTATTGACATCTTTGCCTGTGTGGGTAATTTTTCATTTCACCTGAAATTCTTTTGATTTTCCCATTTTTCTCTCTATTTATCACTCCACATTCTTCCTAACCTTTTAAAACCTCAACTTCATTCTTTAAAAAAATTCAATTACCCGTAGTTTTAATATTGAAAAGTCAGGAGGTGGCACCTATAATCTGGATTGCCAGTTTTTTTTGGGAAGTTGGAGGCTGTGGCAACACTGGGCCCCATGGCTGCAGTTGACAGAAGCTGAGTGGTGGCTTCCCCTTTCCCGGTCACCATAGTCCCCACTTGGCCTGTCTGCTGACTTCTTACCCATTTGTTTCCTGCAGCATTGGGGTCTATGGCCCTGGTTTGATATGGCTGAACCCATGAGCTTGGTCAGGGGACAGAACTGGGGCCAGATTTTTGGGAGTTGAATTGGGGCCCTGTAACTCACAAGCGCTGTGACTTTGAGAGATCCAGTAACCAGTAAAACTGTGCCTCATTTTACCCCTCAATTCTAAATGTTACTCCCTTCCTCTTAATGTAGTTGTGAGGATTAAATGCACTTGGCTCAGTGCCTGGCCTATGGTAAACATTCAGTGATTTTTTGAATATTGATGCTCACTAAATTTTACATGGGACTCTGAGA
This sequence comes from Anoura caudifer, assembly GCA_004027475.1. NCBI lineage: Eukaryota > Metazoa > Chordata > Mammalia > Chiroptera > Phyllostomidae > Anoura > Anoura caudifer. The sequence goes on from PVKU01004763.1 coordinate 68,893, forward strand.
TGCATCTCGGCGAATGACTGTTATACGAGTGTATTATCCTCTGGGGCAGGAAACTGAGTGTCCAAGGAATGCGCCGTAGGAGGGAGACTCTCCCTGCCTGCTTGCTGCACTTTTGGATTTTGAACCATGTGACTGAATTAAGTGCTCAGAAATAAATAAAATGAGTTAACCAATGAAGTGTATTTTGCCGGGACAGTTTCCCCTTACCCCAGAACTGAACTGCTCTTGTCTTGTACCCCCGTTCCGTCTGCATCCTTCAGAGCCAACGAACGTGGAGCTCTATGTGGACGGCGTCAGTGACATCTGCACGAAGGGCGGGGACATCAACTTTGTGTTCACGGGCTTCTCAGTGAACGGAAAGGTTTGGTTTCAATAGTTTGTTATTTTTAGCTTTGCTCTGTAGTATACACCGAGTCTTCTTTTACCTTTAAAAAAGCAGAACTTTTTAACCTGGGGAACTTGGATTGCCCAAGGGACCTGCAGATAAGCCTCAGGAGGATTTGGAAACAATAAAATTGAGTATAAAAGTGTAGCACGTGTTTTTAGGGGTCAGATCTAGGTTGCTGCTCTTACCTTATAAGGGTAGAGGATGTTAGCATGTAAGTGCCAGGGGTGGCTTTTTACAGGGACAGATTCTCAGGGGAGGGTTTTCTTCCTCCCTCCCTCCAGCATCACGGTGGAGACGTGCACATTTCCTTGCCGTCCTCTGCACAGTGGGTCTACTTCTTCACCCCTACATTGAGAGTGAGGCCCTCTTGTTCCATCATGTGTGGGTTTCCTGCTAGAGAGGAGGATCATCTCTGCACTCCAGACTTTGTAAAATAATTGTGCAGCTTTAACTGATGATGTCTTGGATTTGATGAAACAAAATATTATTATATTGTGACTATTTCCTCTCACAGTCCCTCTCACAGTATCCAGATCTCCAACACCTTTTCAAAGGAATTTTCACCTGGAGAACGTGGTAGGCCCCATGTAGGGAGCATGAGCAGGGTCTGCTGAGTGGAGCACTGTGCTGCTGGGCCAAGTTCTAACCTTGTTCTCCATGACAGGTTCTCAGCAAAGGGCAGCCCCTGGGTCCTGCTGGTGTTCAGGTGTCTCTGAGAAACACGGGGACCGAAGCAAAGATCCAGTCCACAGTTACACAGCCTGGTGGGAAGTGAGTTGTGCTTGTGTTGTCCTGCCTCACAGCTAGAGCAGGGCTGTGGCGGGGGTTGCTTTGGATTTAGGGAGACCTGGGTGCAAATCCTGATTTGGCTTCTTCACTTGGACAAGTTCACTCCCGTCAGGGCCTCAAGTTCCTCACCTGTAGAATGGAAGTCACTGGACCCATTGCATCTAGCGTTGATGGTATAATACCTGTCAAGCACCTACTGCAGGGCCTGGCACATAGTAGGTCTTCATTTAATGGTTGGCACTGGTTCTGGAGCCTGACAGCCTGGGTTTGAATCCCGGTCCCCCTGTTTGCTAGCTGTTTGACCTGGGGCAAGTTACTTAGTGCCTCTGGGCCTGTGTTTACTCGTTATAAAGGATAATAATCATGAAATCTACCTCGTAAGGTTATTGGGAAGATCAAATTATATTAGTGTTTCAAACTCTCTGGCATGATATATGTGTTTAATAACCGTTAGCTCAATACAGATTAGCTCAGTTACGATTTTTACAAATCATTTTACCACAACTACATCAAAATTGTTTTGTAGTGACAACTGATTATTACTTAATTAACCTTGTTGAGTCAAATTTAAAGCATTTATTTAATGGATTTATATTGTTGAGTTGTAAATGTTAACAGATGTGCCAAATTTAATACCAGAATAGTTCCAACTGATAATTTTGAAAGCATTCAGATCATTGCTAACTACTTTAATACACAGAATGGACTAAGCTGCAAAATTGAAGTTGATAATGAGTCTGTCGCTAAGTCATTCAATTTTTAAATGATGAGCGTTGAAATTATTTTTGGAACAACATTTACTTCAGTTTGATTAATGCCTCTCCAACACTGGTCTACAGAGGAATGTGAAGTTTCCATTTTCTCTGGGCTCGTAGTTTGCTGTTGACCTTGCTGGAAAAAATGACCTTTCTGAAGCTCCATCCGCCCAAACTAAGCAAAGACAGTAACTTGCAGGCTGGGGTTACCGTGAATGTGAAGTGTAAGCTACATCTTAACGAAGACCAAAATCCAGTGGTAGTTTCGATTTTATTGCAGCAAAATGACTGCCGTGCGCTGTCCAGTTATTATAGGCAGCACTTGATAGAATAAAATACCACCAGAGAAGAAGAAATTGAATGTTTTTTGTAATTCATTTCATTAGAACCAGCCCTCTAATTGTCTAATGCCATGTGGATTTAAAGGGTTAAATGTGTCAGAATCCTTCCATTTCCAACCTCAGCTCATCTCACTCTGGTCTTGGTTAGTCTGTAGGTTCTCGAGTGATCTGCATTGGCTTCTGGTTTCATCACTGTTGCTTTGAGCCCAGAATGTCATATTTGTTTTTGGTAACAGATCCAAACTCTCTTGCATTGGATTGATTCAAAGGTTGTTATGCACCCTCCCATGTCATTGGCATCATCTTGGGTTAGTGTCTGCCTAGCCTACTGGATCTGTTTCTGTTTTTACATGTGACTCCTCCCTTCCCACTTCTGTACCTTTGGACACATCACTTCCCTTCTTGTCTAATCATGCCTGTCACCTCTGTCAAAACTCACCTGCCTCTTCTATGACTGATCCTTGCTAAGCCACAGTGACTGGTTTTTAGGCCAGAAATTGTTGGGGTTAAGGAAAACATAAACCCTTCTTTCTGTCAGCACACGGAATACCAGTCCTTGCACAGAGTAGGTGCTGAGTCAGTGCTATCTCATGGATTCACGCAATGAAGGGTTACATTCTGTTTATGCTCACTTAACTAGCTAATGGCAAGTTTGTGATAATTCATACATTTTCTTGCACTTCCCAATATTGGTCATATAATTAGAACTACTCAGGTTGTTGGGAATAAGTTAAGTGGTATTTTGTACTTTTTAGGTTTGCATTTTTTAAAGTTCTTCCCGGAGATTATGAAATCCTTGCAACTCATCCAACCTGGGCATTGAAAGAGGTAAGCCTTTCCGTTCAGTCTTCAGGGTGCCCACGGTATGCTGGTTTGGGGGTGGACGCGGGGGTTTTCAGTTCAGGGTAGGAAGTGAGTATATGGTTTTTCTGGAAATAGATGAACAGTGGTGCTGCTGGTGAGGTGGTGGTATTGCTGTAAGGTAAAACTCCCTTACTGGGGCAGAAGTGGCTTATGTTGGTTTCAGTTTTAGGTGAAAATATTGTCTTCCTGCTGTGAAATAGGCTCAATATTAATTATAGCTATTTTAAGCTTAGTCAACACCAGAAGGACCTAACTGTATTTTGAACTCAGTGAACAGTAAAGTTAGCCAGCAACCTCAGACAGCCTTGCATTGTGCATCCTTAGGTCTGGCGGTGCGTCCGCTGACTGGGAAAGCCCTCTACGTTGTCAGTTTGAACTTCTAAACGAATACCCGGGTACATTCTTTGATCAAGAAGTAGAATACATGTGTATGGTTCTATGAAGCTGATACTGATTTAAACGCAGCACAAAGGGGTTTATTTGTTGTGCTTTTTTCAGTCAAAAACAATACTCTATAGATATACCTAACATTCTAGAAACTGTTGTAAATGTGCCCAAGGAGAATATATAAGAATGTATATTTCAGCTTTGTTTGTAATAGCAAAGTCTTGTAAGCAACCTAAATGTTCATTACGAGGAGGATGGGTTGCAGTTTCATCACGCACTCGAATTCTGCACGTCAGCTGTAACGAAGGCGCCAGAGCCACATGCATCAGTATGACTACACTTAAACACACAGTTGAAGAATAAGGCAAGTTGCTGAAGGATGAGGAAATATGGTAACGTTTATATAGTAGCTAAAAACACTCATGATAATACCAGTTGTGGATACATTTCATATGTAGAAAAATTGCAAAGATGCGCGTGGGAATGGCAAACACCGTGTTAATTGTTGTCTGTAGAAGGAGAAGGAGAGACACAGGGTCTTGAATTGTATTTCTTTTTGTTTTAATTTACTCTTTATTGTATTTTTTTCAATAGTATTTAGCCCCCTTTACACCCGCCTCCTTCCAGCAGTCACCACCCTATTGAGTAGTATTTCTACTCTTCTATTTCTTACCTGGTTAGAGCGCATAGAGGTGATTTTTAGAGTATTTCTTTTATCTTTTTGTTTGAAATAGTTTGTAATAAAAGATAAAAAGAAACACAATAGTTGAGATTTTGTAATAACTGTGGAAAAACAAATCAAAATAAGACTTCAAGGACATTTTGACATGTTAGCTGTTGCATTAGTTTTGAGGCTGTGTCTCATTCTTGCTCAAGAAGCATCAGAATCAGTATTTTAGTTTTTACTCTAGCTTTTATGCAGTTATAATTGAGGGTATGGTTTCAGCCTAGATGTGTGTGTATATTGTTTATGACTTTAGGTTTTTAGGACTTCAAAAATGTCTTATTTGCCCTGGCCTGCGTGGCTCAGTTGGTTGGAGCATCATCCTATAACTAAAAGGTTGCAGGTTTGATTCCCAGTCAGGGCACATGCCTAGGTTGTGGGTTCGGTCCCAGGCTGGGGGTGAGAGTGCGTAACCCCTCGTCTGGGCACAGTCCTTAGTCTGGGCACGCACAGGAGACAACCAGTCAATGCCTCTCCCTTGTATTGATGTTTCTCTCTCTCTCCCTTCCTCTTTCTCTCTGGAAGCAATGAAATAAATGTCCTCGATTTAGGATTAAAAAATGTATTATTTAAAATTCATTGGCTTACACATTACATAAGTAGAATAAATTTTAAGGCTTACATTGTTAATTGTATGCGTAAAGGAATTTTATTTTATTAATATAAAATTCTGTTTCAAAGTAAATGTGCTGTTAAAATTCAGGATGATGGCTGCCCCTGCTGGGGATCGTGCCTGGAAAGGAGCATGAACGGGGCCTCTGGGTGCTGGTTCTCTGCTGGTTTTGGAACTGTTCGCTAGTGTGTTCACCTCGTGAAAATCCCTGCCCCGGGCTCTCAGAATATGTACACTTTTCTCCACATAAATGGCACTTTAGTTTAAAAAGTAGATGCATGTATACCATTAAACATAGGATAAAAAGTGAGGCATGCTCATTTTTAAAGAATTGAAACATGCAGAGTAAAGAAATGGAGACAGAAAATTTGGAAAGTGGAAAAGTGTACAGGATGTAAAATGTCCACATACAGCTGAAGTCATCATTATCTACATTTTGCCACATTTACTTTTACTTCATTTTGCATGTGAAAAAAATAGTGATCATACTACATATGTGATTTCACATGTTCCTTTTTTCCTAGTTAATATTTTAGCTTAAGCATGTCCCCATGCTCCTAGACACTTTCTGAGTATTTCATTTTTTGGAAGTTAAAATCTTCTTTTGTAGGCCAGCACCACTGTGCGAGTGACCAACTCCAACGCTAATGCTGCGGGTCCCCTGATAGTGGCCGGCTACAACGTGTCCGGCTCTGTCCGCAGTGACGGGGAACCCATGAAAGGGGTGAAGTTTCTTCTCTTTTCTTCTTTAGTAACCAAAGAGGTAAGCAAAGAAATGTGAATGAAGGAGACTGAGGTTATAGTGTTTAAAATGCAGTCAAGGTTGATTCATAGTCTCAACAGTTGAGAACATTGTGTTTCTGGATTGACTCACAAGAAATTGAATGTCAACACGGGGAGATGGTGGAGTTTGCTGTAAAGTGCACAGGTTTTGAAATCAGTCAGGCCCATTGCAGACCAATCTCAGCTCTGCCTCTTACTAGCTGTGTGACTGTGGGCCAGGCTCTTCACCTTCCTGGGCTCCGTGTTCTTGTCTGGAGAATGGTGACCCTTTGTAGGGAAGGGTGATCATGTTTTTTTTTTTCCCCAAGAAGATTAAGCCATTTTTAACTTGAGTGTAAACAGTTTTGTTCCTTTTATCTCTACTGTGTCCTGGATTTCAGAAATGCGTGTTTCGTGACGTAAAACTTAGGCAGGTTTTCCTGTAGTGGGGCTACTTGATGATAATCAGAGCATGTAAGTGGAAAGGAAGCCACATGTTTTGATTTTCCCGGCGTAGGATGTCCTGGGCTGCAACATCTCACCAGTGCCTGGGTTCCAGCCTGAAGACAAGAGTCTGGTGTATTTGTGCTACGCGGTCTCCAAAGAAGATGGCTCGTTCTCCTTCTATTCCTTGCCAAGTGGGGGCTACACTGTGGTGAGTGAAGCGACTTCCATTCTGTCTGTGTTTGGGACTCTTACGGTGCAGTAAGAGCTGATGCCATTTGGGTGGTGAGGATTAAGTGTTGGCCGGTGGTTTTGTGAACATTTTATTTAGCAGTTACTTAGAATAAGACTCTGCCCCTCTGTGATAGCTACAAAAATGCAAGCCTTTCTCTATAAAAATCAGCAATAGTTAGAATAGTTTCTCTTGGCCTGCCTTGAACCGCTTGTTTGTGGGTTGCTGAATCAGTAATTAATATTGATGTTTGACTCATGTTATTGGCTGTTAGTAGTTAACACACTCGTTCTTTTAGATTCCATTCTATAGAGGGGAGAGGATTACCTTTGATGTTGCTCCATCCAGACTTGACTTTACAGTGGAACATGACAGCCTGCGAATTGAGGTAGGAACTCCCCGTCTTCTGGAGGGGCAGGTGTTCAAGTGCCCATCCCTGGGCACAGGTGTTGCAAACAAGGTTTTTAAAAAAATCAGTATTTTATCTAGATGGACTGTTGGAAAAACCAGAACCTTGTACTCTTCTAGGTTAGCGGGAATCCACTAGATACCTCACCCCTCTTACATGTCTCTGTCCTGGAGAACTGGAGCCTTAGTTATAACTACTTCCTTCAGGGAAATGTGTTTACTGAGTGCCATGGGTGTATGTTAGAGGTACTCTTCTAGGGATGGTTATATATAGCAGTGACCAAAGAGAGGCAAAAATTCCTGTTCTATGGAATTCATGTTCTATAAAAGAACATAGAAAAAGAACACTTATAAATAAATATATTAGAAAGTATATTAGAGAGTGATAAGTGTTCTTTAGAAAAATAAAGCAAGAAAGAATATTACACATTTTCAAGGTTGAGATGGATTGCAATCTTATAAGGTATTCTTGAGAAGTCCTCACTGTGAAGATGACATTTGAGCAACACCGTGAAGGGGAATATGCAGCAAAGTATACTTTCATCTGTGGGAAGGGTGTTTTAAAACAGAGGGAATGTCAGGTTCTAAGGTTCTGAGGCCTAGAGAGTTTAGGGTACCCCAGGAGGCCAGGGTGGCTGGGATGGAGGGACTGAGGAAGAGAGGAAGAGGAGAGAGGGTCAGAGAGATGATGGGGCAGGTTGTACAGGGCCTTCTGGGCCACTCTGGGTGACAGTTGGCCCCACTATGAACGAGGTTCTGAGCAGAGAAGAGGCGTATCCCTCTGGCTGCTGTGTTAAGCGTTCCCCAGGGCAGGGTAGAAGTAAGGGACTGGTAAGAGGCTGTGGCTGTACACCGGGCAAGAGCTGACAGAGCTTGGGCCATGGCAGTAGGGATGGATGGGCTCATAGGCAGTCTGATAAACTCCCTAGACCCTGAAAGAGATGGTAAGGATGATTAAGTGTGGTTTTCAACACACATCTTTAATTACTGAATTTGAAAATGGTTACCGTAGCAAATTAGCTAGATAGAGCAAATCCCAAAAGAAAGTAACAGTCTTTCCTAAAAAGACCACCCAGTGCTACAGCTATTGAAAAAATTAGATTTTAATCATTTTCTTTTAATATTACATTTGAAAGTAGCTTAAGGAGGTAGGAGCTAGTTAGTGTTTAGGTGACATGCTCAGTAGGGGTTTCTACCCTGCTTTGTGAGATTCAGTAAAGCATGTGACTGTTGTGCTGCGCCCTGGGGCCGGGGGGAGGTGAGAAGGGAGAGAAGACGAAGCCCTTGCATGCTTCCCGGGCTTGCAGAGACCAGTGGGCACAGGGGAGCGGGGAAAGGCATTCCAGATCATGACCAAATACAGGTGTTTAAACAGAGATGAATTTTAGGAGTGAGAAGGCCTCTAAGCTGCGTGAGGTTGGTCTTATTCTTCAGCGTATTCCTAACACGTGATTTAGTGCCTGGCACATTGCAGGTTCCTAATAAACGTGTTTATTGAATGGATATATGGATTAATAAGTGGATGAACCACATCTTTTTAGAAGGATCAAGAAAGCCTACCAGAATAAAAAGGAAGCCATTTTATTTTACTCAAGTTCTCTCAAATATGCTTGCGTTCATTCATCCAGGAGTTGTTTATTGAGTGCCTGCTATGTACCAGGTGACTAGGAAAAGGTCCCCATCTTCACGGACCTTACATTCTAACAGGAGGTAGACAAACAAGGACATTTCAGATATTGGTCTTTTTTTAAGCTAATAAAGTAGGTTAGTGTGATGGACAGTAACTGGCTGGGGTGGGAGGCAGGGGCTACGGAGATAGGATAGCCAGGGAAAGCTTCTTGGAAGGCGTGACAGTTTGAACTGAAACCTGAGTGGTGACAAGGAGTGGTCTCCTGCCAGATCTTCCCCAGGTGTGGGAGAAGACCTAGGCCGAGGGAGCAGCTGGTAGAAGCCCCACGTGAGGAATGCGTGTGGTGCACTCATGTGGTCAGCTTGAGGAACCAGAGATCAGGGTGGCTGGGACACAGTGACTGCGGAGAGAGCAGAGCCATGGCACTCGGGACTGCGGCGGGCAGACACACGCCAAGGTGCAGGACGCTGTGGGCAGTGCAGCAGCTGGGTCGAATGAGGCAGTTTAGTTGGAGTTAATGGGGATTTGAATTCAGGTTGTGGTGGGAAGAGGCAGGTGAAGGGCTTGGGAGACCTTGCTGAGGTGAGAGCCACAGGATTGATTGATGTTGAAGTGCGGGGAGGCTTGGCTTTAAGGTGATGCTGGGTTTAAGTTTGGGAGACTGGAGGACAGCCTGGCTCACCAAAATGGGAGCATCTGGAGGACAGGAGGCAGGAAGGGAGAAAGGGTAGGGAGGCTTCCACCTGTCTGACTCAGTGACCTTTAACTGGGGAAGTAAGTCTAATAGATCTGCTTCATTCAGTTATTTGACATACATCCATGTGTTGGAAACATAAGAAAGAAGACAGACTCGGGGAGTATGCTGCCGGTGAGGGAGCCACATGTGTGGGTGAGTTGGGAGGCGCCTGGCTGGCATAAGGACTGGGAGAAGCCAGTGAAGGCAGCTGTGCTGAATGGTGGCGTGAGTGGCAAAAGGGAGGCTTTTGCAGCTCCAGCACAAGAACCGCCTTCCTGTTTTTTATCTTCTAGCCCGTGTTCCACGTCATGGGATTCTCTGTCACTGGGAGGGTCCTGAACGGGCCTGAAGGAGAAGGTGTTCCGGAGGCAGTGGTCACTCTGAATAACCAAATCAAAGGTGGGCAGACACGTTGGCCTCAGGGCTGTTGACTAGTGCTAGTTTTGGATCACAGAGAGAAATAGAAAGGGAACAAAAGCTTAATGTATCTATAAAAATGTGCCAGCTTTTTGCCTCATGCACTCTTGTGAATATGGAGGGCTATGCACTTTTTTTTTTGGCTCATCTTTTGTTGGCGTGTTTTTGTGTTGCAGTCAAAACCAAAGCTGATGGCTCATTCCGTCTGGAGAACATAACGACCGGCACATACACCATCCATGCGCAGAAAGAGCACCTCTACTTTGAAACTGTCATGATCAAAATTGCACCTAACACACCTCAGCTGGCTGACATCATTGCCACAGGGTAAGGTTATCATGTTTGGGTCTGGAAGCGCCAGTGCTTACATTGGCAGCCAGTGGAGAACACAGTCACCTTTAGTCTGACTGTGTTTCTGCCCAGGATCCACTTTCAGCCTCAGACACCTCTGGAGAAATTCAGGCTAGCTTCTTTAGAAATATCAGTGCTAAATCTTATCAACTGAAGGTACCTACTTATATGTTGAATGCTTAAAGAAGATGATCTTGCTTTAAAATTCAAATGCGTTTAAGTCAGAAAAGGATCTTTTGTGTTTGACTTCATATCTGTGGGAATATCCTTGGCTTAATTTTTGAGGACTTCGGAAGATGTTATAGTTGGTTGAGAAAGTTTGTTGTAAGATGCTTTGAGCTGTTGTCATAGTTCTTCCTGCTCTGTTGTGTTTATTGTATGTGAGGGGACATCCTGTGGTTGAATTCGTGTAGGTTTCTCAGGTACAGGTAACGTGTGGTGTGAAGAATCCAGACCTTGCAGTCAGGTCTTGGCCTTTCCTCTCACCTTGTGTAACCTGTACAGTGGGGATGCTGCCGTCTGTCTTTCTTCTTCAGTCCTCACTCAAGGATGTTGTTTATTACTGATTTTAGAGAAGAAGGGAGGGAGATAGACAGAGAGAAACATTGATCGGCTGCCACCCTCACAAACCCCACCCATCTGAGGGTTGAACCCGCAGCCTAGGTAGACCAGGAATTGAACCCGTGACCTTTTGGTCTACAGGATGACACTCCAACCAACTGAGCCACTGGGCCAGGGCACTGGCATCTTTCTTGAGACAGCAGTAGGTGCTCAATAAACAGTAACATAAAAGGAGAGGAACATAGTCTGCTTGGAGAGAGGTGGCATGAACAACGGCGCGCAGTTCCTGAGCAGCAGGCGTGGATGGCAGAGTAAAGGCTGGTGCTACGGGCACATGGCGTACTGGGCAGGCAGGAGGAGCAGACCTCTTCCCACCCCATTGGAAGGTGGGGGCTTTCTCCACTAGGGGCCGAGGGACCAGTGAAGAGCGTGAGCATGGGGGAACATGGTTAGACTTTTGTATTCAGTGAGGCATTCTGGTGGCATGGTGGAGAATGGCTTTGAAGGGGACAAGACTTGGGGACAAGAGGCCTAAAAAGAAAGTTGGTGAGGGCTTGCTTTATAGGGAAGTCAAGGACAGATTGGAAAAATATTTGGGGGTTCCCATTTTGAAGGGTAGGATGCCTGTGGTGCCACTGGCTCTGGGCAGGGAGAGTTGCCAGTCAGATGATGAGGGTTCAGTTTTGGGGTCTGTAGCACCACTAGGTGGAGCTCTCCGATAGATGTCTGGATGGATTGCATGTAAGATTTGGCTGCTGGGGGGCGCCAGAACCTTGAATGTGCAGAAACAGTAGAATTGGGAAAGCAGTAGACCAAAAGTGGAATGCCAGTGAGGGCTAGCCTGGGGTGGTGGGTTTTAGGCATGGTGGTGCCTGACAGGCAGGGAGGTCCAGGGTGCTGAGCTGTGAAAACACAGTCCATTGGCTTGATCATTGAGGCGGCTACAGTGACCATTATCTGTAGAAAGGTGGTGGGGGTCAAAGTTAGAGTTCAGTGTCAAATGGGAAATCACGAAGCACATCACCTGTGAAACCTGGTACTGCGTTTCTCTCATGGAGGTCAGAAAATAGCTCTTGGACTTAAGTCTTCCCTCCTTCCCTTCATAAACATTCTGAACAGCTACTCGGCATGGTGAGGCACTGTCATAAAAGCTGGGTACGTTACAGTGAAAAGATACCTACCATTCCAAAACAGGGCTTTCATCTTACTGGAAAGGCAGTCTCAAGATGAGTAAATTTGTGATTTTAAATTATGGTAGGTGTTGTGCAGGGAAGAGACCAGGTGGTCTGGGAGGACTTGACTTAACTTGGGACTTCTGGAGGTCCCCTCTGTGTCGCTAAGACCTTCTGGAGGACTAAAAGTTCGCTAAGCGAAGAACTTCCTGGGCAGAGGGAACAGCGTGCTCCCAAGCCCGGAGGGGAGAGAAGGGAGGGAGCTCTCTGGAAGACAGCCGGTGGCTGGAGGCAGTGGTAAGGCCATTGGAGAGCTGTGTGACCTTGTAGCCATCTTGTGGAGATGAGGAGGAAGATGGGATTCTCCCCAGATGCTAGGAGAGCTGGTGAAGAGTTTTCAGCAAGCGAGTGATATGGATTAGGTCATTTTAGAAAGGTTTTCTGTCTCCTTTTTTGTCCTCCGACTGCGGTGTGGAGCATGGACCAGGGGGAAGCCAGAGTATATAACAGAGGGACTGGATGGGAGGCGGTGACAGTTGTCTGGAGGAGCTGTGGTGTCTGGGCCGGGGTGCTGGCCACGGGGAGTGTGAAGTAGGGGCCTGGTAGGTAGTGCGGAGAGAGCATCGTCAGGTCTGGGCTGTCCGAGTCCCAGCTTCCTTATTTGAACAATAGGGAGTTAGATGGAGGAAGTACTGCTCATGGAGATGGAGAAATACATTCATTTTCTTCAAAGTAGAATGTTTGGGTCAAAGAAAGAAAAATATTTGTTGAACATCATTGAAAAAAATTCATCATTTTCCTTTTGGGCCAACATAGCACATTTGCCTTTTAAGTCATTGCTATTTGTTACTTAAACAACTCAACTTATTTGAGAAGCAAACTCTTTGACTTGTCCAGATGACTTTGAGGATGTAGTTATTTCACAATGCACCAAAATTACCAATTTCTGTAGCTCCAATGAAAGAATTTATTGACCCAATTCAATGTTTAAGGGCTTTGATATAACGAACACTCTCCTACCACTTTTTTAAAGTTTATTTTTCTAAACTAAACCAATATACATCTGGGGTTTGCAGTAACTGGATACTTCTCTTATAAAAAATTAATCTTTCAGTTATAGTTGACATGCAGTATGAACACTTCTTTTTAATTGGGAATATGAGCTAAAACAGATCCTGTGCTTACAGTATTTAAAACATAGAGAAGCAAAGAGAGTCAGCTTGGAATAAATAAGGTGACAGCCCCCTGACGTGGACATGAATCAGGAGAACATGAAAGGTCCTTAAGAATAATTTATCTGTAGTCTCTCATCCTTTTATTCTGAAAGTACGTGTAGGGGGAATATGAGAACCAACGTGCATACCTTTCCATCTACATGAGAGGCTCACACACTTTTTCTGTGAAGGGCCAGGGAATAAATATCTGATGCCTCATGGGTCTTGTGGTCTCTGCAATGAAATGTGCCATAGATAATTTCTAAGTTGAGTAGGTGTGGCTGTGTTCCAATAAAACTTTATTTAGACACAAAAGTTTAAATTTCATATAATTTTTATGTGTCACAAAATATTCTTCTGATTTTTTTCTTTTAACCTGTTAAAGGTGTGAGAATGAAAGTGTGAAAACCATCCTCAGCTCAGGTGCATACGAAAAGAGGTAGCTGGTGGGATGTGGATTTTGGCCCTCACACTAGATTGTGAGCTCATACGACTGGGCCAGTCACTACGAAGTGACTTTTTATTATACCCTGATTTCACACATACTGTATTCCACCACATTGTTGTTCTTTCTGTTATCTTTTTATTCGTGGCACAGCGGGTGTTTCATCATTTAGTGTACCTATAAATGTCCAATGTTGAATCCAACATTTTATTACCTTTCTATCAAAATTGAAAACAGATTTTTATCTAAAATGATCCTTTAAGATTAGAAAGTTTAACCTTTAATCCATTAAGGGAACAATGGTGGCCTTCATCTGTGGTACCTTATTGTACTTTAACACATCAACTGATGGAAAAATGAAGAACATTACTGAGGATGATGGTCTTGCTGGTCTTTCTCGGGCAGTGGGTGTGTCTCTCCCTGTGTTTCATGTGTCTCTCGAGATACACTTTGGAGCACTTTACACGCTGCTCATGTAGTCTCTTGTCTGAGTCATTACCTTAATAGGGCTTGTCAATTTTAAGTTGCTTTTCTGTCTCCTAACTCCTAAGGAGTTCAACTTCAGCTTTGCATTTTTCTCACTTAATTACCTTTTCTGTTCAGATCTCCTGGATTGCTTTTCTTATTCACACATTATATGGAACCACAGGCGAGGAAGGTGTCTTTGATAACTCTGCCTTGTTCTGTGGCTGGGGTAATGCCGCACTTTCTTAGGCCCCATGCAGCTCTTGCTTTTAAGGACTAGCCCACTTTCTCGGTCTGAGGCTGCTCCGCTGTCACTGATTCAATTACCTGAAACATTTTTTTATCATCTACAGATTTTCTGAAAATCACTTCCGCAGTGAGGGGTTGCCACATGTCACCCAGAACGCACAACAGCCCTGCATTGGGCCCCCACTCTGCCTTTTCCCTTATTCAATAGATGGTCCAGTGTTTCCAAAGGTTGCTTTTAAAACTAGAGCCATTTGGGCTGCATTCCTGTCTATTAAGATTAAAGTACTCTCAGGGACAAGGGCTAGAAGATGGACGTGTAATTTTGGCTGATAAGTGCCTTTCCTGTTATAATTGAGTTCTCATGCTAGAATGAATGGTCCCCTTGTTGCAGGTTCAGTGTCTGCGGCCAGATATCAATCATTCGCTTCCCTGACAGTGTCAAGCAGATGAGTAAATACAAAGTTGTCCTGTCGTCTCAAGACAAGGACAAGTCTTTGGTCACTGTGGAGACGGATGGTCATGGATCATTTTGTTTTAAAGCAAAACCAGGGGCCTACAAAGTCCAGGTATGATGAGTTTTGTTTTGTTTAAGATATTTGAAAAAGAGCAATGATTATTTAAAAATTTATTTATTGCTTTTAGAGAGAGAGAGAGGAAGAAAGAGGGAAAAGAGAGAGAGCAACATTGATTTGTTGTTCCACTTACATATGCATTCATTGGTTGACTCTTGTATGTGCCCTGACTGGGTGTTGAACCCACAACCTTGGTGTATAGGGACGATGCTCCAACCAACTGAGCTACCTTGCCAGGACTGAGCAATGATTTTTTCAAAAGGGTTATTATTAGCCACAATGGGTTAGAGAAGGAGCATTTCCATTTCCAACTTCTTATTTTGAAATCTTTTAATTTCTGCATGTCATTGTTAATAGAGCAGACAGGCAATCAATTTAAAAATGATGCAACAGGCATTTTGCTTTTCCAGTGTGATGTTTGTCAGGGGTTAGGTTCAGGCTGCCAGTCACACCTCCACCTTCTCAGGCTTTTGGTGGCTGCAGAATATCCCTAAGTCTCAAAGGAATTAAAACAAACTCTTTAGTAATGGCAGCTCAAAAATTTCCATAATGTGTGGCTTCTGGAATCCGAGGCCTTTTTCTGCTTTGCTCTGAATTGAAGATGCTGGGCAGGCACCGTCTGATTTCTCCATCTAGGCAGGTAGAGAAGCTGGGGAGATGTCCCTTGGTCTCACTGTGAGGGTGAAGGCCTGAGCACCCTCAGGGTGCCTGAAGGTTGAGGCTCATGGGCAGGAGACAAGATGAAACCAGAGGTCAGATTGCAGTGCCTTTTAGTGCAGTGGCCCAGCCCACGGGGCAAGACCCTATCTCTGTGGATCTTATACCCTCACCTATCAAGTCAGCTGCTGCTCCTCCTCCCTGAGAATGAGCAAGTGAAGGAAGGTTCCTTTTAAGACTTGCTCTCCTCTAGGGCAAGTGGGACTCCCCTCTGAGGAGCTGGGGTTGGAGAACAACAGTATGGGGTAGGGGCTAACAGCTCCTTTAGTAGACAGCAGCCTCTTGCAAAGTTGGCCACATCGACAAGCCTTTGGAAGCCCTTTTGGAAGCATGAGTAGGGACTTACCTGAGGAAGGGCAATTCTGAAGTGTTACCTTTACTATAGATGAAAAATGTGACCATTACCTTCTTTCCCAGTCATTCTTATTAGCCTGAGAAAGACCCCTAGGAGGCAAGAAGAAAATGACCTAATTTCTCTACTGGGCATCCACACAGCATCGGCGAGTTTGTAGCTTATGTTACGTATGACCTCAAGCCAGGCAAAGGTTCTGAGACCCAGTGTGGTCCCCACCCAGTGTTCAGGTGACGGCTGACAGCTCGCGTGTCTCTGCGGAGAGTTGTGCCCGATAGGCTTGTGCACACCGTGGCCCTGCTGAGGATGAGTTTTTACACCTGATTAGAAATGTGTTGTCTCCACACCGGCTACTCGCATATTTGTTGTGATTGTAAAACTTGGCCTAGAAACGAACCTTTGTCCTTCGAAGTCTGTTCGCCTTGGGCCCGGGTGAGTGCTCCGGCGCCCTGCAGGCCAGGGAGCAGCAGCCCCGATGTAGCTGCTGATGTTGCCCTGCGTTCCCACAGGTGGTGGTTCCTGAGGCAGAGACCAGAGCGGGGCTGACTTTGAAACCCCGGATGTTTCCTCTTACTGTGAAGGACAGGCCTGTGATGGACGTGGCCTTTGTGCAGTTTTTGGCGTCAGTTTCTGGGAAAGTCTCTTGTTTGGGTAAGGTGTCCATCGAAAGCAAGAACAGATAGTCATAAAAAAAAGCGGATGGGTAGAGGTGGGGTTTTGGTGAGCGTGTCCTCATGGGGAAGCATTAAAGCAGAGCTGCTCTGGGGTGGTGGTTTTGGAGAGTTCATACTGCATCCAGTTCTTTCTGAAGAATGGCCACAGCAAGTCATGGAAGGATTTATCTTGGAGTACTTCTGCTTTGGCTCCTGAAAAAATATGTGGGTCTCTTTTTTCCCCTCCTTTGATTCTGAAAGGAAGGTGGACTTAGGCCCAGGTTTCAGTCCTGGCTCTGTTGCTTACCAGGTATGAGAATATAAGCATTTACTTGCCCAGCCTCTGATTTTTTTCTGTGAAATAGGAACACTATTGATTTCATAGTTTTTTTTCTTTTTTTTTTAAAGATTTTATTTATTTATTTATTTCCAGAGAGCGGTGAAGGGATGGAGGAAGAAAGGGAGCGAAACATCGATGTGTGGTTGCCGCTTGTGCACCCCTAGCTGGGGTCCTGGCCTGCAACCCAGGCATGTGCCCTGACTGGGAATTGAAGCAGTGACCCTTTGGTTCAGAGGCCAGCACTCAATCCACTGAGCCACACCAGCCAGGGCCAGAGGGTTTTAATGAAGCTCAAATGTGGTCATCAAGAGGCAGTATAGCACAGTAACTACATAGACTCTGGAACCAGACTACATGGGCTTGAACCTTTGCTGTGGGATCTGGGGCAAATTATTTAACCTGTCTGTGCTTTGAGTTCCTTGTCTATATGGAGATGATAATAGTAACTACTTTAGGGGCTTGTATCAAATGAGTTAGTATACACAGAGCCTTTACAAGTACCTTGAACGTAGCAAGAGCCATTTAAATCTCTGCTATTATTAGGAATACTAATGTTATTATGATAAGGGGCCCAGTGCTATGCCTGGTATAAAGTGACCATTAAATGAGGTTTTATCACCTTTCTCTCTTTTTCTCTGACCCCTCTTGGTGCTCCATAAATTTTACTTTCCCCATTTCAGTAAATGGCGGAGCCCCTTTCACCATTGGTAGCTTCCTTGCTTGGCACTGATGGCCTGCATGGGGGGCACTGTGTAGAATCCAGTAGCTGCACATTACCTTTATAGGAGCCCCGGCACTGCCCTTCAGGAGATGAGAAGTAGTGTGCAGCACACAGGTCGAGGGTTTGAACATGTGCTGTGGTTCATAAGGGCCGTCAAATCAAGCCCTCCCATCTTTCCTCTGTAGACACCTGTGGCGACCTGCTGGTGACCCTGCAGTCTCTGAGCCGCCAGGGTGAGAAGCGGAGCCTCCAGCTCTCTGGCAAGGTCAACTCAATGACGTTCACGTTTGACAATGTTCTCCCTGGAAAATATAAAAGTAAGACCCTAAGACAGTCTCTCATGGACCTCACACGTTTCCTGTCTTCCTAAACATTCTAAAACCCAGCTCTCAGATTGCATCCCAACTGTATACCTTTACTTGTTTAACTCTTCTTTGGCCTTAAATGTGCTGTATTCAGCATCGGGGAATAATGCAGGAGCTGAGGCTCTGGGAACCAACTGCCATCTTATCAGGGCAACCCACAAACTTCTCCTTTGGGAGGGTGCCCTCATCCATGCCATTTTATTTCTAAATGCTGGGAAAGGGAGTGAAATAATACAGTGTGTTCTACCACTTAGCAGCTGTGAGACTCGGTTTTATCTGTAAAAGAGGAGTAATAGGCTTTCTGCAGAATGTAACACTAAATGAAATACAGTGGTAAGCCCGTGTACAGTGCCTGGTAAGCATTAGGCATTGGCAAACACTGGTGCTCTTTTCTCTGCCCCTCTCAAGAAGCTACCCATTGCCTGTATTTCTGCTTTTTCAAAGCTTAGCTTGGAGTAGCTGGCGGTGAATAGCTTATAAAGTCTACTGCTTTTTTGGGGGAATTATATTTTCCATTATATATGTGGGTTATATATATTTTTCCCATTATATATAGGTGTTGGCAAACCATGGCCTAAGGGCCAACAGCACATGTTCATAAATTGTTTTGTTTGAACGCGGCATGCCCATTTGTGTATGTATTGTCTGTGGCTGCTTGTGTGCTCTAAACGTAGAGATGAACAGTTGGGACCCTGTGGCCTGCAGAGTGGCGAATGTTTGCTCTGTGGCTCATTACAGAAGAAGTTTGGTGATCTCTGAGTATCTTACTTACAGCCTGATGTTTAGACGCAATTGAATTTCTTTCTTGGTCATTTTAATGACCATTGGTTTCAATTTTTCTTTAATATTCTTCCAAGCATTATTATTGGGTTGTTTATAATATTTATTGATATGCTTGTATATATACATGTATGTATAGTTAGATGTTTAAATATACAAATGTGTGTGTATTTAAAATATGTATGTATATATACATACGTGTCTTTAAAAATTAGTGAATTCATTATAGTCTCCGGCGGTATTCGGGGGGGTGACACGCTCCATGCCCATGGGTCTCTTTGTGTCGTTTGCTTTTGCAGTAAGCATCATGCATGAAGATTGGTGCTGGAAGAACAAGAGCCTGGAGGTGGAGGTTCTGGAAGACGACGTGTCAGCAGTTGAGTTCAGGCAGACGGGCTATATGCTGCGATGTTCCCTTTCTCATGCCATCACTCTGGTATGTATGGCTTCTGAGGGTCCTCTTGTTTGGAAGGGCCCTTGCCTTTGGAGAGCAGAAAGGACTAGTGTGCCAAGAAGATTATAGTCTAGTCAGATTTCTTTTTCTGCCCCTCAACTCAGCCACCTAATGTAGAAAGTATCATCAGGAAGCATTTAAAATCCTTCAGTGGAAGATGCCTTTATTTGGGAGATTTCCTGGCTTCACATTAAATTCCAGCTTTGGTTATTTGGGAAGCAATTGAAGTAGTACAAAGCACAGTGGTTTTGTATCCTTGGGCAAGTTCATTTAATGTTTCTGAGCCTCAGTTTTCTCCTCCAAAACTGGGATCATAATGTCCACTTCTCAGGGTTATAGGGAGGATAAAGTAAAGCTTTAACACATATAAAATTTCCTTGGCAGGTACTGCTACTATTTATTACCAGGTACAGCTGAGTCAGTTTCCCCAGGACTCATATATTTATTTTGGTTCAGAGGACAGTTGTTAGATGGGATCTTATTCTCTTGTTGATGTGGTCTCCATGGCCTGACAGGTAGTGCACCAGATGGACTTCTGGAAAGGGAACACCTGTGCAGACCTATATAGGTCCATTTATGAATTTTACATAATTTTTTGACTGAAATAATGATATGTGTCTTTGTCAGGTACCAGTAGAGAAACTCAGGCAAATGTCAATTAAGTGACTGCTTATGTTAGACACTGGAGGAATTGAAAGTGGTGTTTTCCTTGGCTGCTGACTGCTCTAACTGGTTGACTACAAATGCTCGACAATAGCTTTGTTCCAGGAAATGGGTCAACTAATTTCCAGTTGAGAATAAGTGATAGACATTTAGGAAACCATTCCTTTCTTTAAATCTTACAGTATGTTTGTTTCCCTTAGAATAAGATCCTTATTTCTTAACGACAGCCAACAAGGCCCACTCCTAACTCTCACCTTACCTCCCACACCGTCCACCTCGCTCACTGAGCCCCTGCACACGGCCTTCTCCATTTCACAATACGCTCATTCCCCCTCCATGCTTTTGCACATGCTCTTTCCTCTTCTTGGAACGCCCTGTCTTCTCTGACAGTGGTTGTACTTGGTTGTTCTCATCACTCAGGGTGCAGCCCAGTATTTCCTGCGCAGGGCAGGAGTGCCCTGAGACCATCAAGCTAAAGGCATCGCTGCCGGGGTCATTCTGTATGCTGAGCTCCTGCTTATTTTCCTTATTGGCTCTGTTACTTACCAGTGAAAATCCACTTGTTTCTTTGCTGACCACATTGATTTTTCTGTCTGCTTGTGTTAGAATGTAAGCCTCCTGAGGACAGGAGCCTTGCCAGCCCCTAGCTCTGGGTCTGTCACATAGCAGGTGCTCAGTAAATATTAGTTGACTGAATGAAAAAGAGCACATGTTTGTTGGAAGTTTTTGAAGGTTTTTAATTTTCCCGTGGCACCCAGCTGTTCAAATGATTAATGGACAAAACAGATGACTGGTTCTGAAACAGAAATATTATTAATCATCTTGTGTCTCTGTCTCCCCCAATAAGTCATTGTATTGGCTTTGGTCCCTTAGGAATTCTATCAGGATGGAAATGGGCCTGAGAACGTGGGGATTTATAACCTCTCCAAAGGAGTCAACCGCTTCTGCCTGTCCAAGCCTGGTGAGTCTGGGAGGATGGATGTGCTATGCATTAGGGAAACAGAAAAGCACCAGAGGATGGTTTTAAAACATTTATGTTTTCCTACCTCAGTTCTACTTGCGTCAAGTTACCAGTTCTGGTTGTGGTCAGTGTACGCTTGTTTTCCCATCTCCTCTGGAGGGGGTGGTATTCTTACCCCAGGAATGGGAGCTGGGACTGGCCTATCTCTTGGGTTTGAGTTGGGTGGAGACTGCTGGGCCCTTTCACTTTTATTTTTTAAAATTTATTTTTCAGTTACAATTGATATTTAATATTATATTAGTTTCAGGTGTAGAACATAGTGATTAGACCCTTTCGCTTTTAAAAATATTATACCATTTCTCCTTAAGAGCCATCTTTTTAAAATAAAAACTGTATCATCTCTCCCCTTGCTTAAAATACTTGGGTGGCTTCTCTCTCTTTTAACAACTTTAAGATGCAGTTTGCAGATCAGAAAATTCACCCTTTTAAAATGTACAATACAACAATTTTTAGTAAATTTACCAGGTTGTACAACCGTCAATATAATCTACTGTGGAACATTTTCATCAACCAGTAATATCCTTCATATGCGCTTATAGTTATTTCCTTTCCAGGCAGTAATGAATTTTTTTTTATGGATTTGCCTTTTTTTTTGACATTTCATATAATTGAAATCATGTAATATTGGTATTTAGTCTGGCTCCTTTCCCTGTGTTTCAGTTAGGATGCCTTTGGCTGCAAGTAACAGAATCCACACAATAGTGCCATCAAGAAGTGGGGCTTAATTTGGCTTAATAACAAAGTCTAGCAGCATGTGACTACAAGCATGGGTTCAGTTGCTGGTAGATGTTAGGGTTGCTGCCTTTGTGATTCTTTTAGACTGTTCCCTGTATTAATTCCTTGTGTTTCCAAGATAATTGCCATTGCTTCCGAAAACTTGTTATTTTTTTTTTAAGATTTTATTTATTTATCTTTAGAGGGGAAGGGAAGGAGAGAGGGAGAGAAATGTCAATGTGTGGTTGCCTCTCGTGTGTCCACTGCTGGGAACTGTCCTGCAACCCAGGCATGTGCCCTGACTGGGAATCGAACCGTGATCCTTTGGTTCGCAGGCCTGCATTCAGAAAACTTGTTATTTTTAAGGCAGAAAGACCAGGAAAGGGACAGGCAATCATTTTTTGTGCCCCACCCTTCTGGTAAACTTTCTTTATGTCTTATTGGTCAGAACCATATCACGTGGTCACTTCTAGCTTCAAGGGAGGCTGGGCAGTTGAATATGTTACGGAGGCTGGACACGTTGTCACGCTAAACATAACCCAGGTCTGATGTCAAAGAAGGAAGGACAGCCATTGGAGAAACAACTAGGAAGACTGTGGTTCAGGTGTTCTCTGCTCAAGTGCTCTCCCTGCTCCCTGCGCCCCACTCTTCGCCCAACTGTGCCTTCTTGCTGTCACTTCTTGTTCACATGTACTTTCTGAGGGTGGGAGGGTGCTCTGTTTTTGTTTATGTCCCCCTGTTGCTCACAGCAGTTCTTTCCGTTACCTATTACACGTAGCATAATAGGTCTGCTGTGGCTGTCAGGTGCCTCTCTCTGTAGACGGAAAGCCCCGTGACAGCAGGAGCCATACCTGTTTCTGCTGTGGACCAGTAGCTAGCACAATGCCTGACTCGTAGTAGGTGCTGGTGCATTAATATTTGTCAAATGAAAGAACAAACAAAATCAATGTAGAGACGTAATCATTTTTTCTACTAGGAACTGCACTGGGGCTTACTCCATGTGATACACACAGCAGAGATAGTTTGAAGTAATGTCAGTTTTTGTAGGACATATGACAGAAATATGGGTTAATAATCAGTTGTGGGGAATACATTGTTAGACTTTGCTCCTTCCTGAAATTGACTGGCAGTGATGACATACGCCCCTAATTCACTGTTACCCTGTGTGATCTTCTGGCATGAATGCGTTTTCTGTGATTGTTTCATAATTTTCTGGGCCTTCCCCTGCCCCATGCCCCCTTTTAGGAATATTTTATGTGAAGGAGTTCAAGTTGTGGTTATCTTTTGAATTTTTAACAGAATCTGTTATGTAGAAAACTCTCAATCTAAGTTGCAGTAGAAATGTACTTCTGTTCCTTCTCGTGCGCATAATCTCTTAGCTTGGTCTGTGTGGATTAAACTGCTGTGAGTTGTTAAATTATAGAAATGAAAATCCTGAGCTTGTCAATAGGCCATTAAGTGGTTTGGGTTAAGGGAAAGATGCCATCAGTGGCAGCAAAAAAGGCATTTCTGATCTCATTGTTGCACCTCTGTGCCATGTTGTAGGCCTTCAACCGAGGGGCTGCCTGCCTTCGGATTTCAAATGTTGAAATTGCTTAGCGTAATAGATGCCCTTCTCTGAAAATTACTTTTGCTTTTCTGGCTGCAGGTGTGTACAAGGTGACTCCACGCTCCTGCCACCGGTTCGAACAAGCGTTCTACACCTATGACACGTAAGTTGGGTGCTCCCTGCACTGTGGTGTTTGTGTGGCTTCCGTGTGGTATGCATACATGTTCTCTTCTTCAGTCATTTCTGAGAGCAAAAGGAGTTTTTTGTAGTTTTTCTGGAAGAAGTAAGTTTAGGCTTCAAAAAGAGTTTCTACATGAGGATTTGAAGACACTTGGGTAAATTATTATTATTATTTTTTTAATTTTAAATTTAAACATTTTCAAGTAGAGCTGACATTCAATATTATAATAGTTTCAGATGAACAGCATATTGATTAGATATATGATTTATGAAGTGATCCCCCCAGTAAGTCTTGTACCCACCTGGCATCATGCATAGTTGTTACAATATTGTCGCCTGTATTCCCTATGTTGTACTTTGCGTCACTGTTGTAACTGCCAATTTGTACTTCTTAATCCCTTCCCCTTTTTCACCCCAACCTCCAGCCCCACTCTGGCAACCCTCAGTTTGTTTTCTGTATTTATGAGTCTGTTTCTGTTTTGTTTGTTTGCTTATTTTGTTTTTAAGATTCCACATTAGGTGAACTCATATGGTATTTGTCTTCCTTTCTCTGATGCATTTCACTTAGCATAATACTTGGGTAAATTATTGAGAAAATGGAGATAGGATCTCTTTCCCAAGAATTCTGTAAGCTGAGATGGAAGGCTGTGGTTTTGAAGTGGATTGAATATAATTTGTGTTGTCTTCCTCCAGCTCTCACTGATGGAAATTTCTTAAGCTCAAGCCCATCATTTCTTTACTTTTACAAATGCTTGTGGGTTTCACTGGGAATTGGAGGTATAAAGATTTGGGGAGGAAAATTAGTTTAGTCTTTAAAGCCCTAATATAGGTAATTCAGAGGTTATTTCAGCCCAAATGAAGAGCACTTCCATGTAGTATATTTTAGGGTCAGGAAGGTGGCCTGTGAAGGGTGTTGTTTGCCATCCTTTGAGAATACTAGGTGATATTGCTAGTGTTTTCTCTCCACTTCTTTGATTTATATAGGTCTTCACCCAGTATCTTGACGTTGACAGCCATTCGCCACCATGTCCTTGGAACTATCACCACTGACAAAATGATGGATGTCACTGTGACTATCAAGTAAGACTGCTGCTCCGTGGTGGGCCGAGCATGGGAGGGTGCGGGTGAGGCCTGGGGGCTCCTCTCTCAGACTCCCTGAAAAGTATTTTTGATTTCTTATCTTTAGTGTATATTCAAATGGCCTTCTTTCTCGTACTTCCCTGATGTAGCCATAAATTTACAGCAGCCTTGCTCCTTTTCCTTTTATGATTCAAGAATCAACTTTGGGTGAGGAAGAGCGTCCTGACAGCTCTTCCCAGTGTCTTAAATTTCTATTTGAACTCTTTATACTTCTTGTCTTTGCTAGGGGAAAAGAAATCTCTGGTTTGGTCATTGTATTTCAAGTGCTTTAGCGAATTCAAAAATCTTGCCTGTTTTTCTTAGACCTTTCCTCAAAGACTTGGAAAGTGAGACAGACAGGGTTGGAAAGGCCGCCCCTCACGGAGGGTAGGCTTTATGCCAGTGCCACCTTTAAGAGGAATTTTTTTGCAGTGTGGTGTGCGCATCTGAGACCCTGATTTTCTTGAGAAATGAAAGAGTTTTGGCAACACAACCAACTCTGTGGAACAGAGTGAAAATCTGAGTAACTGTCTCTGTCCTTGCCTTGGTTGGGATTTCCTTCCCAGTGATGTCTTCACCTTTCTGTCAGCCTCCTTGGCACCCGTCCATCCTTTCAGACGGTATTTACTGAGAGTCTTCAGTGTGACTGGGCGTAGGCCGCAGCTCCTGCCCTGGTCTCATGGGGCAGGCATGTCGTTCAGGAATCAGACACAGAACTGTAAAATTACAAGTGTAGTAAGTACACTGAATTTTACCTTGTTGAGAATGGTGACCATTCAGGAGAGGCAAGCTGGTGGGCACCAGCCTGTGTTAAGCCAGAGTGATCCTTTAATAGTCGAAGTCATATCATGCCTCTACTTAAAACCCCAAGAGTTTTCCATTCCACTCACAATGAAATCCAAGGTCCAAACCAAGGTCTGTGAAGCCCTAGGCTGACGCCTGCTTCCCCTGGGAACCTGCTGGCCCATGGACTTTTCCCTGGGTCCCTCTGCTGAGGCTGCCTTGGCCTCTCTGCTGTCCCTTGAGCATGCCAAGGGAGCCCCCCCCCAAGACTCCATGGACTTTTACCTGCCCTCCCCTTGCTTGAGACACTCCTCACCCAGCAAGCCTCCTGGCTCCTTTCTCCTTTATTTTAGGTCTTGGCTCAAGGTTACCTGATCAGAAAGGCCTTGGCTAATTCCCTAAAAATAGCACCTCCATGCCTCTCTCCTCCCACGCTGCTTTATTTTTTTCATTGTACTTGTCCCGTGACATCATTTTTCATTCCATTATCTGCCTCATCCCACTAGAATGTGTATACCACAGGGTTAGGGGCTGTTGTCTGTGCTGTTTATGGCCGTGCCCCAGTGCCCGGTTCTCTGGCAGAGGATGTTCTCCCTAAAGGTTGAATGAAGGACGGAGGGTGGTGGCATGGGGGGAGCTCCATGTCCGCGGGCAATCTGACGTTTTCATTGAGTCATAAAGTCAGTGGTATTTCATCCTCACCCAGATGTACTGGATACTACTATCATGTACCATCATGCAGAAGTGCAGTCTTTATTTTTCAAAAACTATTAGTTTATTCAGATCAGGAGAAGACTGTGCCATGTAGTGGTGTTATCAGGTGTTTGGTTTTGTTACTTATGGGTGACCACCTGCAGGTGTCAGATTTCCACCAATGACAGGGACAAGTGACCATGTCCTCTGGGCTGCTCCTTCCTTTCCTCCAGGTCTTCCATTGACAGTGAACCCGCCTTGGTCTTAGGCCCCCTGAAGTCTGTGCAGGAGCTGCGGAGGGAGCAGCAGTTGGCCGAGATCGAGAGCCGCAGGCAGGAGCGGGAGAAGAAGGGCAAAGAAGAAGGTGGCGAAGGAAGGACCAAGCCCCCTGTTCAAGAGATGGTGGATGAGTTACAAGGCCCCTTCTCCTATGACTTCTCTTATTGGGCCCGGTACGTCCTCTTGGGCTTTTCTCTGCAGTGTCCTCCATTCTGATATTCTTCCTAATGGAGGGACAGAACCAGCCAGATTGAAGTATTTTTATTATTTCAGGTCTGGAGAGAAAATCACTGTCACACCCTCATCTAAAGAGCTGCTCTTTTACCCCCCCTCCATGGAGGCCACCGTCAGTGGAGGTAGATGCCCACTCACTGAGCCAGTGACACACCTTTGTAGTTGTTTCTCTGCCTGCATTTGAACATTTACCCTTCGTTGTTGTTCCAGTTTAAGTGTCTTTGTAAGGCACATGGATGTTACTGTTTGATGCATGAATGAATGAAATGCATAAAAGCAACTTTTACTATTAGGATGGGGTGATCTTTTTGGAAAAGGACTTGGTTTTTCTTGACATTACCAGGTTGACACCAGAGGTCGGTGGAAAGCAAAGCCATCAATTGCTGAAATGTGAGCATTAGTCGTCCTGTGTCTGAACTGTTCACGATGTTTGTATTTTTTGGTAGGGGTATCGGGAGGGGTCTTTTTAGGGCTAGATAATTAGAAGTAGTTGCTTAAGGAGCATTTGCCTTTTGGTCACTGACTGTTTTTTTTAGCATTATGGGTTCGTTAAATCCTGGGCATTTACGTGGTTCATGTCTGGAAGTAGATGCGTTGAAGAGCCCGGCTTTCCAGCGGCAGCCTGTCTGGGGAGCCGTTTGTGTTGGGACATCTGAAGTCGAGCAGCATGGCCTCTTACCTGCTCCACAGGCCTCTCGCCCCATTTGTGGCCTAGTGAGAACCAAGAGAGAGGAGTAGTAAACCTAACAAAAACAGCCTTTGTTGGGTTTACATGCTCATGTTGTTGGCAGTTAAATGAGGCCTTTCCAGGATGAAGAAAGGCTTGGGCCACTTCTAGTCATTGGAGTTTCTGGAACATTAAAAAACCCTATTTGGAGGTTATCTCTAAGTATCTTAGTTTTAGGCCCTTCTTTATTGGGAAGCCCCCAACCAGAAGGTCCCCTTCCTCTGCAGCTAGGTCGTGTTCTTCTGTTTCCTTCTTCCCTTTTTAGAAAGCTGCCCAGGGAAGCTGATCGAGATCCATGGGAAAGCAGGCTTATTCCTAGAAGGCCAGATCCACCCAGAGTTGGAAGGAGTTGAGATTGTCATCAGTGAAAAGGGGGCAAGTTCACCCCTGATCACAGTCTTTACTGATGACAAAGGTGCCTATAGGTAAGTCCGTGGTTAAGAAACATTTGCTTGGGACCAGTTGGGGCGCCCAGATATCCTTGTGGTTCGGTGATGCCTCCTCCAGGAATGTGATGCAAAGCTGTCTCTGCATTTGCTCTCTTTTATTCAGTGTTGGGCCCCTGCACAGTGACCTGGAGTACACTGTGTCTTCTCAGAAGGAGGGCTACGTTTTGACTGCGGTGGACGGAACCATAGGAGACTTTAAGGCTTATGCCTTGGCAGGCGTAAGCTTTGAGGTAACACTGTGTGCTTTTAAGAAGCAGTTTTACTGAGGTATAATTGACATACAGTACACTGCACATAAAGTGTATAATTTGATATATTATCAACATGGTTTCAACATATGGGCACACCCATGAAAACACCACCACAATTAAAATAGTGAACACATCTGTCATCCCCCGACCCCAACGTTTCCTTGTACCCTTCGGTAATAATCTATCTCCCTAGCAGATCTGATCTGCCTTCCATCACTGTAGGTTAGTTTGCATTTTCCAGAGTTTTATGAATGGAATCATACAGGAAGGATGTCCTCTTTGTCTGGCTTTTTTCACTTAGCATAATTTGCAGATCTGTTACTTTAGCTTGTTTGCATACCTTTTGCTAAGTGCTTCAGGCTTTTCTTCTCAACTGTTCTCTGCCGAAGGACGCAGGATATTCCTCTCCTGGTGTTCACTGTCTTTCTTTCTCCCCTCTGTCCTTTTGGGAAGAAGCATGCCGTGAGATGCACGGAGGGAGCCTGGAGAGCCTGGGTGCAAATATTTTCAACATGGAGGACGAAGGGAAAGAATGGCAGATTGCCTCACGTAAAAAATGAAAATGCTAGATTGCAGGATACATTTGAAACTAAATTGAAAGGCAGTCAAACTGGGAAGGAATATTTACACCATAAATAAGATCCCTAGTTTACAAGGAACTTCTAAAATTGATAAGAAAAAAACCCAATAGAGAGATGACAAACAAAGGATGTAAAGAGGCGATTCACAGAACTAACACAAATGCCTAATAAACTTAGAAGAAATGCAAAGGAAGTTATCTTTGAAACACTGGGTTTTGAGGTAGGTTTGCAATGATTAAGACAATATCCATGTTTTGGAGAGTGTGTATTTTCTTATGAATGGATGACTTCTGGAGCTGTGAATGGTTACAGCCACTTTGGAGTAAAATTTGGTGGTATCTTTCTGAATTTAAAATACACATACCCAACCATTCTACTCCTGGGAAATGATTATTCAGGAAGAGAGAAAAAACAAAGTGCACAAAGATATACATGTCCGGTGACCCTTAGATTGTCTCCTTTTCCACCACAAAGATGGTTTACGAGCCTCTGCATCAGAATGACATGCAACTGTTAAGCAGTGAGGCAGATCTCTGTGGGCTGATGGAAGAGGAACGTCAGGATACACGGTTGAGGGAAGAAAGCATGTGTATTGTGCAGTGTGCCATTTTAGTCTCACCTCCTTCTCCACACTGTCCCCTAGTAAACCTGCCAGTTCGTCAACAGTAGCCATAATGTTCATAAGCTTTGTGTGGGCAGCAAACAGTTCTGGAAGACTGCACACCAAACTGTTAGCATCAGTTACCCTTGGAGATGAAGAACAGACTTTTTGTTCCCCCAACAAATAACAGTAAAGGAAAACCAACCCATAAAAATTACTTCTTGACAAGTAAAATACGTCTTTGTGGTTAACATGAATTCACCTTGCTTTGGTGTTCTTTCTCACCCCCAGATAAAGGCTGAAGATGACCAGCCCCTTCCTGGGGTCCTCTTATCTCTCAGTGGGGGCGTGTTTCGTTCTAACCTCTTGACTCAGGACAATGGCATTCTGACTTTCTCAAACCTGGTAAGATGTCCTGTAACCTAGCACCTGCCTCTGTTCCCCATGAGGGAGCAGGGACGTGGTGCGTGTAACTTACATATTGCTTGACAACGTGAGAACAGAACACCAGCATGGAGTGTGTGAGATTTCTCAGGGGACCAAATGTAATTAGAGTCTTGCTCTTACTAGAACTTAATTCGGCTGATTCATGTTCCCTTCTGCACACACTTCTTGTTTTCTGGTCACCCACTTGTCACGAAGACAGTGTAATTAATGACCCTGGCCACAGTGGCTCCTGCCTTAGGAGGCCCTTTGTTTTACTACAGGATCCTGTTGTTTGTAATGCTGAGCTTTGTTCAGCATTTAGCTTGTGTTTCTTCTGCAAAGCACATTCGGCATGGTGTAAAGAAAGCACCAATTTTTCATTCTAGATGTAGTCTGAGCCCTTGGCTGATGGGGACTCAGGAAGTGTATGTTAATTGGCCATCTTGTCAGTCCTGGGAATAAAGTGACTATTACAGGGATGTCACAAGCAGGCAATGAGGTGTATCTGAGAGGTTGCACGCTGTGTGGTGATGCATACCAGGGTTCAAATCTTCCCTCTGCCCCTTACTTGCTCTGTTATCTTGGGGAGGTTACTTGAACTCTCTGATCCTCAGTTTCTTCATCCCTAAAATTCAAATGATTTCTTCCTTACACAGTTATTGCAGGCATATGATAATGACAGCTGCTATTGTTAGAATTATAATTGTTGTTACTGTAACTATTTATGGTAGAGTTGGTGGTGTAATTTCTGTCAGTCTAGGAAGTGCTGGAGCTCTCATGGCATAATTCTAGTCCATCGTGACTTTACTCGCCCCATTTTAAGCCTGACCTAGATGTGGTTGCAGAGGTTCAGTTTGTGGTTGTCTCTTGGCAGAGCCCTGGCCAGTATTACTTCAAGCCCATGATGAAGGAATTCCGGTTTGAGCCATCCTCCCAAATGATCGAGGTGCAGGAAGGGCAGAACTTAAAGATCACTATCACCGGGTACCGAACGGCCTACAGGTGAGCAGCCCATGCCCGCTTTCCTCTTGTCCAGGCCTGGGCTGTGGAGTCACCCTCATTCTTCTGTCATCTAGATGCTCATTCCAGCCTCCATATGGATTTTATTTGGGAGCACAGTGAGATGAGATACGAGGTTCAGAGATTTTTTGCTGCTGCCCTTTCCTTCTGAAATCACAAACTAGTGATTCAGTCACAAAGTTCCCATTTTGAAACAGGTCTGAGAGAGCCTATATAGTTGCTTAAAATTTTTACTTTTTAAAAAAGTTGGAAACTTAAATTAAATTTTCAAAAGGAAGACGTGCGTACCTGAGAAAAACTTCAGGATGTTAAAAAGAGTACGCAGTGTAAAATTTCCTTCTGTCCTCGTCTGTCAGCTACCCAAGTTTTCCAGTGTCTTAAATACTTCCAGAGATGGTTTGTGCCGATACTAGTGTGCATGTCTGTGTGTGTATTTGTATATACACACACACATATGTTTGTACACATTTACAAACGCACTTGAGATGAACATTGATTAATCAGAAGGAGGATGTTCAGGAAAATGGACCATTTTCAATAGTGGAATTAAAGAGGAAATGATTTAATGTTATTGAATGCTTCATTGTTTAAAATAAAGCTTAACAAAAATAAAGTGAAATGGAATAAAAATAAAACTTAGCCTTTTGAAATTACAATTTTCTGGAGCATCCCTTAAAATGTATGAGAAGAGATGCTGATGATACTGCTACTGGCTTGAGCCTACTGGTGGGAAGGCTGGATTGGCAAGTGACACAGCTAGACAGCTAGTCTGAATTGGCTGGGTCCTTGGTGCACGGTTCTCCACTGAGCTGTTTTGCACAGTAATTTGTTGGACACTTTACCTGAAATCCTTGTGTGCTTCAGAGGAGCACAAGAATATTATGTTCCGTTTCTTCTCCTGTTACTGTAGTTGCTACGGCACGGTTTCTTCTTTAAATGGGGAACCAGAGCAGGGTGTTGCCGTCGAAGCGGTGGGACAGAACGACTGTAGTATTTATGGAGAGGACACCGTGACAGATGAAGAGGGAAAGTTCAGATTACGTGGCTTGCTGGTGAGACTTTGAACATGTTTTATTAGGGGATTTTTTCATACTGTCTTGTGGTGCCCGCCCCCCCCGCCCACCACTAGGAGTGGGCTAGGCCAGAGGGCTGGGGAGGTGGGTCAAGTTCTGGAACGCTCTCAATTTTTTCTTAACTGACACATCTTACTTTTCACCCAGCTGACGTATTGGGTTGGGGTTTTGTTGCAAAGTAGACTTGGAAACCCACAGATTTGGTGTAACTTTTGCCTGGCATTGGGTAGTTACGGCTTACGCTAGGGCTCTCAAACCAAAGGCCTTTGAGGCCAAACGAGAGGTGGGAACGGTTGAAGGAGGCTGGGTGGACAGTAGGGAGTGGAGAGGACTGTGGGGACCTGGAGAGGGCATGGCCCGTGTCAAGGTCTTGAGAAGCTGCTGCCCAGCCCCAGCTCATTAAGGCCATGTGGGAGGACAGCCTGAGGGTAATCACATTTTCGAATTTTTAAAAGAGTAGTCAAAAATTCAGATTTCCATGTGAAAACTCTTGATCTTTAGATGTTCACAACTAATTTAACAAAAAATTCTTTGTGTGGGCCAGACAACCACCTTATTTGTCCTTTTGGCTGCTAAATGGCAACATTTGGTTTCAGATTTATAGTGTTGTTTTGCAATTTTTATTTGCGCATCCATTCATATGCTCATTCCACAGATGGCGAATGTATACTGTAGAAGTCACAGAGAGAGTGTGGGTTGATGGCAGCCAGAGGACTGGGTCGCTTGGATTTGGGGTTGGGTCACATCCTTTCAGATTGACAAACTGTATTCTCAGGCTACCCCAGAAATAGTCATACATGTCTAGGAGATGGGTGGATGTTGGCCCAAATCACATGAGCTGAGGTGCACATCAGTCAGAAGCCAAGGGAAAGATACCGATCTTTTTTTTTTTTTTCAAATAAATGTGTAAGGAAAAAAGTAATTCAGAAGTTTACAGACAAAGGGTTCATTTATACTGTTAAAGCCTTGCTTTTAAGCTGAACTTATCTGATTTGCAGCCTTCCTAGAAATTCTCCTTTAGACTCATATCTCTCTCTATCAGAGTTGCCACTAACCCCTACAGCAATGTAAAGAAACAAAGAACTTCATTTCATCAAGGCAATTTACTTCCATCTGTTGGAAAATTATCATGTGCTGGCTTTCTTAGAACACAATACTGCTTGCTAAAAAATTATTTGAGTAAATATATGGATGGGGTCTGTACAGAAGATATCCAGCCATGTAATATGAAAAATAAAGATATTTATTGAAGAAGATACAGGATATAAGAAACATTGTATGTACATAGGACAATGGTGCCTCAGTCCCCTTCAAAGCAGGCACGTTTGGACCTCACCCAGTTCCCCCAGTCACCATCAGCTGCCCATCGTATTCTCCTGAATCTCATTGATGGTCCAAAATCTCTTCTGTTTCAAAGGTAATTTTAGTTTTGGGAAAAGCCAGAAGTCACAGGGCACCAAATGTGGACCTTAGAGGGACTGAGTCACCTGAATGATTTGATGTTTTGCCAAAAAACTCTTCAGGAGATGTGATGCATTAGTGGGTGTGTTGTCATGATGAAGCTGCCAGTCATCAGTTGCCCATAGCTATGGCTTTGTGAACCATCCGAATAGTTTCTGCAGAGGAATATTCAATCTTAATGCAAAAGTCGATGCAGATTCATTTCTCTGCTCAGTCAGTCATTTTGAATGTGACAGACACGTTAGTACATGTGCTCACTCAATGGCCCCTACCACCCCCACTGACCAGTACAGTGAAGTCATCATCGTTCACACATGCACATTCTAGTCCACTCTCCTTGGCTGCCAGGTTATGTTGGTGTCACACAAACCGTTCTTGTTATATTAACAATGGCTGGACTTTTTCTGAACAGACCTTGTACATGCATCATATGTTCAGTGTCAAAAAAAGTTGTCTTAGAATGGTGACTTTTTGGTAAACATGATATATGCCTATAAATTTGAGCAATAGAATAAAAAGTATAAAGGAGAAATTTTTAAAAAGGATAAACCCAAAATTTCATTTCCTAGAAATAATATTCATGGTCAGCATTTGGGAGTGTCATTCCAGATATCACTCAGTGTATATATACAATAGAGCCAGAGGGGTGGACAGCCGGAAAGAAGAACTTGGTCAGACTAAGAGTACATTATGTTTGCAATTTTGAAATAAGAGACCATGTTTAATTTTCCTTGGGTAGAAGAAACTGAATGGGGACTGAGAAATTGCAGAACGTCAGATAAATGTTTCTTCATCAGGGTGCTTTTTAAAGGAACTCTTTAGAAGGTTGACAGGCCACAGACTGGGAAATGAAATGGATGAGGCAGAAAAGCTCTGTCCTGGTGAGGACCTGCAGTCAGAGCAGGCTCAGCTCAGGTTGCATGTGATAAGCCTTTTACTAGAGAAGTGACGCCTGGGTTTGTCTGCAGCCAGGATGTGTGTACCATGTGCAGCTCAAGGCAGAAGGCAACGATCACATTGAACGGGCCCTCCCCCACCACCGGGTAATTACGGTAAGGCGTGAAGTTCTTCAGCAGCACTGTGGTATGATTGCTTCCCTGATCAGAAATCCTTTAGTGCTCCTGCGGCTGTCTGCCTTTCATCTGTCGTGGGGGGAACTTCAAATCCTAATTAAGGGCCCTCTTAGAATAGTGTCATCTTGCGAAGCAGCATCTTGTGGGGTTTTTAATGAACAGTGTGGCTGTCAGGCATCCAGAGAAGAAATCTGAACTGTTGTTTCCCCCCTTCCCCTGCAAGCTCTGATCATTATTCTGCAAGTTAAGGATCTTAAGGCACAAGTAGCTTTTCCAATCAAGGGAGTGTAATAAAGAGAACATGGGCTTAATTGGTAGTGGGGCCACCCAGTTTCCTTACATTCGGGTGACCCTTGTTTTTCCCATTTGGTGGGCAGAGTTTTTGATATTCCAGATAATGACTTAGCTAATTGACCCCTGAAGAGGCAACCCTCTAGGCCATAGGAAGAAGCGGGAATTGCTTAAAGTGGAGCTTCTCTCCCACAAAATAACTCTCATTTGCTAGACTAGAGGACACGAGGGACTGCCTCTTGGTATCGTTAGTTGGTGGGTTTCGTCATGAAGTTTGTGGGGGGTTAGAGAAGGAGGTGGCGGGCCATGTAGGACTTTTTAGCGTAGAAAGTGGATTTTTTGATGTCTTTATGGCATCTGGCATTTTAAATGGCTGCACCTTACAGTTGCGTATTTCCTTGCCGTGGTGACTTGGGCCAGGATCACAGGCAGTCACGGGGACTGCAGTCTGGCAGACATGAACAGCTGACAAATGGGAGCATACACGCCCACCCACAGTGGGCAGCTGTGGCTCGGCTGTTGCTGATTGCTGCCAGGCAAGAACATCTTTCTCTTTTTTTCAAAAGAAACTGGAAAATGTGGATTTCTTTGTATATGAAGTTTTGAAAAATGTTGGCAAGTAATTAACACTTAGGAAACAAATACTGCATTTGTCAAACAATGTGTCTGTGGGCCAGGTGTAGCCCATCCGCTTATTATCAGCTGTGGCCTCAGACTCCAGCTTATTCTGTGGCAGACAAACTTTGCTCCCTTACTAGAGGGAATGAAGTTCATTATGAAATAGCCTCTGGGACATCACACAGTTAGAGTAGAAGTTTTTTTTTTCAGCTTCCTTAATACCAGCATTCCTTCTTTCTTTCTAGGTTGGCAATAATGACATTGATGACGTAAACATCATAGTTTTCCGGCAGATTAATCAATTTGATCTAAGTGGAAATGTGATCACTTCCTCCGAGTACCTTTCTACTTTATGGGTAAGGCCAGCTTTTTAAGGTGAAAATACCATGTTATTTTCAGCTCTGAGATGAGTAGGAACAGGATGTCTGGGCCTCCCTGGCTCTGCTTTAGCATACTAAAGGTGGAGATGCTGAGCGCCGAGGTTGAGATTTAAGAAACTTCGATCCCAGCGTGTATCTGGGAGAACGATTGCTGATTGCTGGAGAGAAACGTGTTCTGCTTTCAAATAACTGTTTTGGTAGCAATATGTATCTTTGGAAGTATTGCAAAAGAAGCCCAATGAATCATCAGTATGATCTAGAGCGGTGCTTTTCAACCATTCTGCCACAAGAATTTTTGAAACAGGCCCTACCTGACTATTTAGTCAGGGGTACTCACCTCTTTTCTCTGAGATTGTCAAATAAAAAATTAAAACAGGCAACACAACAGGAGCCATCCAGTGTGAACGCCCTGTTTTGAACCATAAATATACAGAGTTGCATCTTGTTGGGCATGTCATATAATAAGGTTATTAACCATCTGAATGGTTAATTCTTGGTGTCAGAAATACTTATATACAAGTATGGGCACCTGATTTTTTAAAAAGTTAAGTTTGGAGCAAAAAGGTTAGGTTATTATTATTATGATAAATCACTCAAAATAATACCTTATTTTTCAGATTGGCAAAAATTATTTTTTGGTGTGCTGCAGAATTTTAGTAATTAGTTTAATGTGTGCTTTGAGATGAAAAAGGTTGAAAATCACTGATCTAGAGTCTGAAACAAATACAATTTTAAGGCAGAGTGTTTTGTAACTGTTTGAATTCTGTCCAGGGTGTTGGTGGTATAGGCAGTGGACTAGAGCTCAGACAGTCTGGGGCGTCTCCTGTTGCGGGTGGTTACCTACCTTGCCGCCTTCAGCAGTCACTGCATTCCCATGGACCTTGGTTTTCCCCTTTGTGCAGCCAGGGTGTTAGACCGAGTGACCTCTTAAGGTCTCTGAGCTGTAACAAAATGTCATGTTTGTAATTAATGAGGAAATGTTTATACAGTGCCCTGTGATCCCTTGAAAGATGTTAA
This sequence comes from Anoura caudifer, assembly GCA_004027475.1. Taxonomy (NCBI): domain Eukaryota; kingdom Metazoa; phylum Chordata; class Mammalia; order Chiroptera; family Phyllostomidae; genus Anoura; species Anoura caudifer. The sequence goes on from PVKU01004763.1 coordinate 104,997, forward strand.
CGAATTTCTTTGGGAGTGTTATTTTCAGAGGCACTTGTAATTCGATGTACAGCAAAGTATTAGACTTGGGTGAAAATGTGTATTTAGGTTTTAACTCACCTCTTAACTGCCCTTCAGGCCCCGGGGTTGCAGGCATGTTGCCAGGGAGTGAGGAGGACCGGGTGGAGAACCCGTGCCCCGTCCCAGGGAGGCAAGGGGAGCAGATGGGAGATGATGCTGCTTCTCCTCTGCTCCCTTTGATTATTTCTGCGCTGGGAATTCTGGCCCAGGGTTGACATCACTTTTCAGTTTTCCAGAGAAGATAGAAGTTAGAGTTATTTGAAATCACCTGATTTTTAAACATAGGGATGGATTCAAATTTACTTAAAACACTGCACAAATCAGAAGAATGTATATTTGGTCTTAGGTATGACCTATAGGTGACTTTTGTTTTAGGAAAACTCCTCTTGACTTGTGTGTTATTTAGAAAAGCATCTGTTTGGGCCCTGGGGTGGGGTGGCTCTGGCATTCTCCTGGGCAGGTGCAAGGAGGAGCCCCCACAGCCTTTAGCATAGGCCAGGACTATTCCTCCCTCTTCTCACAGCCCATCCCATACAGTGTGACGGGTAGCAAACCTGGGCTGGAGAGAAAGAGAGGCCAGAAACGAAGAACTACGTTGCTGGAAGCAGCCCAGACAACCAAATGCACAATGGGAATGCGTTTCAGGTTTCATATTACAGCATGTGGAGAGGCAGTGCCAGGGTAGCAAGATCTCAGTGATGGGGGTTGAATCTCAGACTCCACCATGTATAAATTGTGTGATCTTAAGTGACCTTGAGTCTCCTTAGGGATGACAGTGATGAAGGATGAGCAGTCAGGATTGGTGGCAGTACGTGTAAGGCACCTGTTGCGTGCCTGGTGTGTTATAGATATGTTAGGAGCTGTTCTCTTTAATGTTATCATGAACCATTTTGAGTGTTAACATAAGTTGTCAGAATCTACTTTAAATCTTGCATTTCTTCACATGTCATGTAACTGGAGTCTTGGGTGATTGAGGAATATATTACGTATGGCCTGATGGGGGAGGACGGTTTCTCTTTCAGATATCGTTCCAAGGATCCTTTCCCCCAAGAAATAAGCTATCCAGAGGAAGTCTGAGACAAAAGGCTTATCATGTTTCAATTCAAAAGCCCATCTTGCTTTGTTTCTGCTTTCTAGGTAAAGCTTTACAAAAGTGAAAACCTCGACAACCCAATTCAGACGGTATCTCTTGGCCAGTCCCTCTTCTTCCACTTCCCACCGCTGCTCAGAGATGGCCAGGTAAGGGCCGTAGCACCTTTCTCGTTCCTGTCTTTGTTTTAATAAGCCTGCTTTTTAGTTTAAGGAAGCACAGTTCTCTTGTTTTCTCTCTAAATACCACTCTTCAGAAATGGCTGATGTTGTCCTCTCTGAACCAAAGGAGATTGGGCCCTATAGTGATTATGTTTCTTAATTAGTGTTTTCCTGTTTACAAAAGTAACTCATGTTCACAGCAGGAGAGTTTGGGGGAAAATCAGGCATGACTCGCTCAGCTAGAAATAACCACTGTTGATAAGTATCTTTTCGGTCTTTTTTCAATGTGCATGCACATATGTATTTAAATATGCTGACATTTATTTTAGTAATTCAAAGCTGGGACTCTTGTACATCATTTTAATCTGTGCTTTTCAGTGAAGAACATGTCACAAATCTCTTCTCATCATAAATCATTTATAACATAGTTGTACAGTAGTTCATAGTATAGGAAATACTATAATTGGTTTAACCCAGGTGCTAATGTTAGACATCATTTATTGATCACAGAATGTTTATTATCAATTCTAATTGGTCAAAGAAAACTGCTGTTGTTGACATGGTAGGAGCAACCTTTGTGAAGAATTTGGTTCCTTTCTGGGGGACTTGGCCTGAGGGGGTCGCTAGTGAGCCTGCGGGTGCCTTTTCTTCTTCTGGCTTCCTACCGCCTGCCACAGGGATGATGCACTAAGGCCTTTCTTGGCGTGAAAAGGCTGTAAAGTAATGAAATCGGCTGAGATGGAGTTTTGGTGTTCTTCTTCCTTTCTCCAGATGCCCTCTGAAATAGATAATACAGGCAGCACAGCATTGTGGAAACAGCTTGAGCTCACCCTGGGCAGGTTGCTCTTAAGGTCTTTGGGGCTTGCTCTTCCCATCTGCAAAATGGGGGTAATCATCCCAGCCTTGTCAGTGTTTGAGAGCAGAGCAGGCATTGACCTGGCCCACGGGGCCCAGCATGCAGGGCTGCGCCCATCACTGGTGCCCTTCCAGAGCTGCTGTGTTCTTAAAATGTGCCAGCTAATGAGCCACTGAAGTGTTGTCCCCGGAGAGTCAACCTCATTTTGGATTGCAGATGGTCTTCTTCAGCTTGATCATGTACCTCCATCACTAGGATTGGCTCATGAGAAATTCTCATGTTTCATAAAGTCACATCCTCAAAGGTCCACGATTGTTGTGGTTGAATATGCTCATAAAAGGTGCCCCAGCCTGCAAGCTTTCTGAGAAGGCACAGCCTCGGAGGACCTGGAGACATGCGGCTGTCACTGACAGGATAGCCCCCTGAGGTTCCTACTCTGAAGGTGGCCACCTTGGTTTTGGACGTATAGACTCAGGGATTTCACTGAAAATGTAAAGTCCTTTGTATTATGGCCATATGTTGGGTTTTAGTTTTCATTTGCTCTGCTCAAACTGCCCTTTATAAAAAGGTAACTTTTATTTGTGCACAGAATTACGTTGTGCTTCTGGACTCCACGCTCCCCAGATCCCAGTATGACTACGTCTTGCCTCAAGTTTCTTTCACTGCAGTGGGCTACCATAAGCATATCACCTTGATTTTTAATCCCACGGTAAGGAGGAGGGGAGTTTTATAAAACCCCTGGGGCTAGTGGGAGAAGGAAATTCACCCAGCCTCAGCCCTAGGTATTGGGTAGAGGCAGGACCGCTGTTTAAAGGGTGGTCCTTTAGCATCGGGCCCCTTTAGCATCCTGGATTTTATTGATATGCTCTGGATCTCCCCAGAAGCATGTGTACTTTTCCAAGCGCTGATGCCTGAGTCCCCTTTGGGGAGGAAACTGGCCACAAGGGCACTGGAGCTGTTTAGGTCAGTGCTCAGGTGTGACTTGTGGGAAGAAGGTCACCACTTCAGCATTGCATCATGATTGGTGGCATTGTGGTCCTTCAGGAGGCTCAGGACACCTGACCTGCCCAAACTTCCAGAGCCAGCTGCCACGTTCCAGGATGTACACAGAGGCCACGAGAGCATGTAGTGGACACCACCAAATTAGGTTGTGGAGGAGTGGAGGACTGCAGGATAGCAGCATGAAACCTGACTTACATGACAAGTTGCAGGAGAAAGAATTACAAGTTATGGAAGAGATAGATACCTGTAGATTAAAGGAAATTATTCAGTTAATCAGTCATTTGCCATGTGTAGACCTTATTGGACCCTGTACCAAACGACTGAAAAAAGAGCAGACATGTGGCCTGTGTTCTGATTGGCCCAGATCAGAGTTGAGAGTTCTATTGGAAGAAAGGGTGAATGGCCCCTGGGAAACAAGTAGCAGCTGCTTCATCTCCTCAGTAGGCGTCATCCCTAGGGCTGGCTTGTGCGTCACTGTGTGTCTGAGCCTGGAGCAGTGGGTTCTCCCTACTTCCTTGTAGGAAAAGGCCTGTGTGTAGCTGGGACTCAACAACACCAGACCCATTTAATTTTCAACTGCAGGGGCACCCTGCTCTCTGTAGTGCTTGGTTTCCTCAGTTTAGACAGTGGAAGTGCAGAGGGTGAGGAGTACTTTGTGATGGACTGTTTGTTCCTGAGTTTCAGAGAGCAAGTAATGAGTTTGGATAGTGGAAGGTGTGTCTGAAAACTGATCCAGGTTGCCTCAGTTTCTTAATGTGGACAGTTTGGATTGTGTGGGATACCCGGGTGTCCGGGGGTAGCTGATTCAGAAGGCTGGTGGGTCATGACTGTGTCATAGTGGAAGGCAGGGAAGGGACGGTACTCTTTGTGTTTGCAGAGGAAACTGCCTGAGCAAGACATTGCGCAAGGTTCCTACATCGCCCTGCCTCTGACGCTGCTTGTCCTGTTGGCTGGCTACAACCATGATAAGGTAGGAAACCTAGAGACCTCAGGAGAAAGCAGGTATGTCAGGGAGTGAGGTCCCTCACTGCTGTGAAGTGACAAAGAAGAATGTGTAGTGTTCCAGAAATTACAGCATTTTAGGGTATGAATTTAACGTAAAGGCCTCAAATCCAACCCCAAAGCCTCCTTTCAAGGCCATAAACATCCGTAACATCTCTCCTAATCCTTAAACCTGGAACACTTCTAGGCATGTGTTGCTCAGAGAACCAGCCGTCTGCTGACCCTCTCTAGTGTAGAGGCCTGCCTTGTTGTGAACCTAACCCCCGCCCCCCCTCCCCCGCCGCCCGCTGCCCTAGCACTCAGCGGGTGGTGAGGGTGCCTAAAAGTGGAGCTGTGCTGATAGACAGGGCCCTGGTGTCCACCTGGATGGAAGTCCTCTGGCCTCCCTCTCATACTCTCCCTCTCTTTTTAGCTCATTCCCTTGCTGTTGCAGTTGACAAGTCGACTGCAGGGCGTCCGGGCTCTTGGCCAGACAGCCTCTGACAGTAGTGGCCCAGAAGATGCCAAGAGACAAGCCAAGAAACAGAAGACAAGGAGGACGTGAGGAGGAGGGGCAGAGAAGTCGCACTCGGGACAGGCTACCGCTGCCACTGGCGTTAAAACGTGCATGAGACTCACTTCAGACTGTGCCCTCTGCCCGTGCACTCCAGCAGCTCAGCTGCCTGTCCCTTCCTCCCCCTGGTCTGGCCCCTCGGTGCAATGCAATGAATGGACCCTCCCGTCACTCTGCTGAGCACAATTTATTTTCTGAGTTGAAGATAATTTATTATTATTATTTTTGTCAAAGAGGTATTTAAGCTGTGCTGGTGGTGTGGGAATGTAATCGTTCATCTTCAGCATTCATTTGCAAGAAACACGATTTTGGCCCCTAATGAAGTACCTGTTGGAGTTACCTTTTCCTTTATAATGTGTCTTTGCATCCAAGATCCCTGCTGGAAAAAAATCAAAATGTGTGTCTACTACTAGGAGGGTATGTTAGGAGGTAAAATCAATAAAATTGCCTGTTCATTTGTGTTGTAGCTCATCTCAGATATATTGCTTAGATGACATTGGCATAATGCCAGGGCCACAAATTAAGATGCCTAGAGGGGCCCTACAGGTCCTGAGTGAAGGGCTGGGGCGAGAAAACCCTCAGCAAAGGCGAGGTGATACACGGCAGCTGTCTTGGCTGCTGTGGTGGGAAAATAGGGGAGGGTGGGCTTGTGCAAGTGAAGTGTACCCACCCTGTTTAAAGGAGCCTGTTTCTCCAGCTCACTGGGGCTCTGCAGGAATGTGTGGTCGTGTTTCTAGAGGAGCCAGAAAGAGCATTTTATGTGAAATCTTCTAAGTTTTAAATGTTAGCAGCAAATTAAATTTTTAAGAAGACCACGTACTTTTGGGCAAACAAAATGCATATGAAGGATGGGTGAGGCCTGACGGCTGCCTTTTATACAAGGGAGCCATAGGAATTCCTGGCAGTTGGATAACATTTATTCAATTCTTATAGGACTTGAATTCATTACGTTATATTGAAGGAGGGGACACAGCCTTCGAATATTTACTGAATACCACATATGACAGGCACTGGGCATGTAAGAGCAGATGACACTATAAATGGAGTTGGCAGAGCTGGAGGTCAAGTCCGTTTACTTCCTTGTAGCCCCAGTGCCTGGCATGCGGTGAGCATTCTAACAAGTGAGCGAGCGAATGAATGTGTGGATGAATGGATGGGTGGGGAGATGGTGCCTGCCTTCAGAGAGAGCATGACCCATCGTTGGGTGGAAGACCAGCCAGGAAGTGGACAAGGGCAGTGCAGGAAGCTGAGGGCCTCTTGGTGGAAGAAGCCCAAGTGGCTGCGGGAGCACTGAGCAGAGGTCTGATCCCTTGACATCTTGGGGAAGCTTCCCAGGTGGGACGTTTGGGCCAAGTCTGGAAGGACGCAGGATGGAGAGAGGATGCTCAGGGCGGGAGGTCCTGTTGGGTGTAACTACCTGTGCAGAAGGTCCGCTTGAGGACTTCATGGCTCTTGGCCACCTGAAGAGTTGGCTGCGTGTCCAACCGGTGGCTCGGGCTGTTTGCCACTTCACTGGTTTGCTTTTTGACCCTGGAGGGAAGTAAACTCTTGGAGATGTGGGACCGATGAGATACATAATCCATTTCTTGGAGTGTTTTCTTACTGTTATTCCAAGTGGACACCCTGTAACATCCCTTTTAAATGTTAATGGGGCTTTTTATTGACACGGTGTAAAGGTTAAGAGCTTGTAAAAGATACAACTAAATGTCAATATATTCCATCCAGTTCCCGAGGCTGCCATTGAGTGGCAGTCTTCCCCCACAGCTGCCTACAGGTCACGGTGGTTGCTGTTGGTGGGACGTCAAAGGGCTCTCTGCTCCTGGAGAAAAGCAAATGTATTCCTCAGTCCATTTGGAAGTTGTCTGTAATTTTCTTCATTTTTCTGGCAGTCACGGGACAGAGCCCTGATCCCCATGGGAGGTGTAGGTGCTAATGTTACAGGATTTTGAATGGGGCAAAAGTTACATGAGACAGATTTTTCCCCCTGGTGAACTTTTTTAAATGTCCAAAAATAGTAAGCTTTTGAAGAACTCCATTGCTTGCACATTTTTGCTTATTAAAATGGCCATAAAATCTCAATGAAGACACTTTAAAGACCTTTAAGAAAGTGTCATTCTAAGATGCTGCCTTCATCTTAGTATTCTTCTTTGGGTTTTCTTTTTCTTTTTATTCTTGTCTGAGGACATTTTTCATTGCTTTGAGGAGGAGAGAGAGAAACATTGATGTGAGAGAGAAACATCAATTGGTTGCCTCCTGTGTACCTGGACTGGGGATCGAACCAGCAACCTACGTATGTGCGTTGACCAGGAATTGAACCCACAACCTTTTGGTCACAAGCCAATGCTCCAACCAACTGAGCCACACCAGCCAGGGCTAGGTATTTTTATTTTGAATTTTCTGAACCACCCAGCAAGGATTGTTGGAAGTGGGAGCATGGGAAGGGTTGAGAGTGGGCAGGAGTAGATACATGCATGTGTACTTGTGTGTGCTTGTGTGTGCATGAGGGGAGGGGCTGGCACTGCAAGAAAAGGGCAGAGGGAAGAGGCAGTGCTTGTGCTCAATAGTCTAATTGTGAGGAAAGCAGATACAGGAAATTAGATAAATGTGAATGATTGCCCTCCTGAGTTAAGAGAACCATCAGGAACTTCCTGAGTAGTTAGTTGACCATGTGCCAGGCACTGTGCTGATCCCTTTCACACAAGGTCTGTTGGCCCTTCATGACCTACCGAAGTGCATCTCCTTTCAGTCCCATTTTATAGAGGAGGAAACTGAGACCGGAAGATCTTGCAGCTACTAAGTGGCAGAGCTGGGATTTGAACTCAGGTCCAAGAGTTTTTATCTACCAGGCTGTACTGCTCCTGCTGCACAAAAATGGGGCTGCAGTTACATGCCAGGTTGTCTGGGGATAATTCAGGGGTTTAGAAAATGGGTCACGTACAAAACATGTGGGCATAGACTGTAATGAAGTTAGTAAAGGCACAGTGACATGAAGCCATGCGTGCAACGGAGGGTTGAGTCATGGGAAAGATCTGGATGCCAAAGGACCTATTAATTTTTCCATCAGCACTGTTTCTAGAACCAAAGGGCTAGGTGGCTAGCCACTTAAATCCAGTTCCTTAGTAGCAGGATTCCCCTTTTCTTAAAAGCTGGAGCAGCCCAACGAGCAAAGTCGAGAAGGATTTTGGGAACAAAGTCTGCGTGACTGCATTCTGTTTCGGGTGGGTGTCCTTTTGGAGTGAGATCTGCACCTAATCGTTTGCATTTACAGTCCCTGGCACATGATGGGTGCCTGGGATAGGTACCAGCTTCAGGATGGTCTTCAGTGACCCACATTGCCCTGTGTGGTTCCCTCCCACGTTGAATCAAGGCTGGCCCTATGTGGCCAATGGGATATGGCAAAAGTGAGTGATGATGTGTGACTTCTCAGGCTAAGTCATAAAAGGCATTGCACTTCCCACTTTGGCTTGGGGGGCAGCCAGCTCCCTGGCTTGAGGACGCTCAGGCAGTTGTCCTGTGGAGAGCGTTGAGGTCTGTGGCCAGCAGCCAGTGCAGCCACATGCATGAGGCACCTTGGAAGTGGACCCCCAGCTCCGGTCAAGCCTTTGGATGACTGCAGCCCCAGCGGACCTCAGACTGCAGCTACTTCAGAGACCCCAAGCGAGTACTCCCCAGATGAACTCTCTGCACATTCCTGCCCTGCAGAAGGAGTGCACATGATACGTGACTGTGTTAGGCCTCTAAAGTGTGGTGGTAATGTTACACAATGTACTGGAACTGTACTCCATACATATCTGCTACGTGAGTGGACGGGGACTCAGAGACTCCCAGAAAGGGGGTGCTTGTGTATCAGTCAAGGCTCTTTTGGTTTCAAAAGAGAAGTAACAGAAATGCAACTCCAACTAGCCTAAGCAAAATGGGGCATTTCACCGATCATGTACTTGAGAAATACAGGTGTGCCCAGCTGTGTACATGGCTGGATCCAGGGTCCGTCTTAGGTTCCTGGCTCTGCTTCTCTCTGTATGCTGACCTTGTTCTTTCCTCCACCAAGGCTCTATGCCAGCTCTCAGGGATCAGCCCCGAAAGGCTACTTGCTAGAAAGTGACAGACGTTTTAAGCAGGTCCAGGGATGTTTGGTCAGTCACAGCTCTGCCTGAGGCAGGCGAAGGAGCAGAGGCAGCGGCAGGTGCTGGGCACACATTCATAAAGGTGGAGATGATGACAGTTAACTGTGAGCAGGGTTTGGGCAGACTGGCTTTTGGCTTCTGCTGACTTGTTCTGCTTCTGTGGAAGGTGTCACCTGGCAGCTTTGGGCCATACATCATCTCAGTTTGCAGGATCAACCGAAAGAGAACTTCCATCTCATAGCACCATGTCAGTCCTGCGGAAGGTGATGGGCAAATTGCAGACCCTCTGGGGCCTGGCCAGACCCAAGCCGCACCTACGTCCGTGCCATGGGTAGCTCCTGTGACCAGGGACATTGCGTTTCCCAGAGGAACAGATGGCCCTGGGTGCATAAAACCAATAGAAGTCAGATCCACTTCCTATAGACTTGACAAGGCCTGGCTAAAGTCACCCACTGTGTTTGGCTTTATCTTTTTGTTAGCATAATGACCATGATCTTATCATGATATGCCTAGATGAGGGGAGAGACTAATGTTCTTGTAGGCCTACTGTGTGCTAGGATGAGAGGCTCTTTTCTGGCCCTGGAACTTGGTGGCATGCAGGACGGTATGACATTACCCTCTTCTTGCCCCATTCCCAGTGGGAGTGGGTGTTTATGCTTCACAATACAATCGTGGGCTTGTGGTTGGATCATGAATATTGTAACTACACTCCTATGCCTGGGGTTCATATGCCACCGTTTTACACATCCTTTTGGATGAGTGAATTTTTTCAGTGAAGAAATGAATTTCTTCAGTGAAACAGCAGCCCATCTTGCAGTTGCCTTTTGGAATTGGAAGGTTTTGTAAAATAGATGAATGCATTGGAACAATTGGTCCCCGGAGTCTGTGCAGAATCCATGCCTCCGGAGATTGATGGTGGCCCCTCCCCGTCTGGTCTCTGCGGGGAAGGCGGCTGGCACGAGGAAGGGAGCTGACAGCCGCTGCGTGTTCATCCTGTTCCTGCTGCACGCGCCGGGAGGGAGGGGTGGCTAACAGCTGCTCAGGGATCGGACTTGGGGCAGGGCTTGCTTGCTTCGTTTTCACGGGCTGGGGTAGCAGGAATGTGGAGAAAGAACATTTTGCTGCCTACTAAAAATGCTTCTTTCCTCGCACAGTTTCAAGAATGCCTCACCTACAATGACTGATAGTTATGATGACAAAGAACTTCACATGTGAAGACGGGGGGCTAAGACGCCTTGGTTGAGTGCAGGGGTTAGCAAACTGGCCCTTGAGGCACCTGTGCTTGTCGGTGAAGTGTTGAGGGGACACAGCTGCGGCCGTGCAACTTCGTGTCATCCGATCCTGTTTTCACCTGCCACGGCAGAGCTGGACGGCTGTGGCACCCACAGTGTGGCCTGCACAGCCTTCAGTGAGTACTTTCTGGCCCTTTCTAGAAAAGATTTACTGACCGCTAGTCTAGTGAGCACTTTGTAAAGTTTCATCTTTGGGGAGGAGTCGTTAATTCATTCAACAGCTCTTAGCTGAGCATCTATCCTGTGTTCTGTGTACTGGGGATTCCGTGGTGAGAACGTGCGGCCAGACCACCCCTCCCCTGAAGTGTGGTGCTAATGGGGAGACAGGCAGCGGACATCTGAGAACTTCTTGGATAATAGGTGTGTTACGAAGCAAAGAAGCAGAACTGGTCGGTGTGGTGGAGGGTGATTGGCACCGGAGAAGGCCTATCCGAGAAGGCGACTTTTGAGCTGAGACCTGAAGAGCAGAAGGGTCTAGTTATGCGAAGATCTGGAAGAGCTGCCTGCTGGAGGGGACAATCGCGACAAAGCCCTTGAGGAGGAGACGCACTTCATGAGTTTGAGGAACAGCTAAGAGGTCAAGTCCAGGGAGGAGGAGCCTGCCAAAGACCAAGAGGACATGGCCATGAGGTGGGGGAGATGCAGGTATAAGCTGAGCACGTTTAACAGAGATTGCAGGGCCCACAAAATGTTTACTGTCTCTCTGACCCTTTACAGAAAAAAGTTCGCCAACCCCTGGAAAGGGGACATAAAAATCTGTCATTATCCTTAGCAAGAAGGACTAGGAATACCATCTTTGGATAAATCAGGCTTTTGATAAGAGCTCACTTCTTTGGGACTGAAATGGATCATTAATTTTGAATGTTTATGACTGCCTTGCTTCAGATGATTCAGTTTAATTTCTACGGCCTCTCGTAATGGGGTCTTCATCAGCTTTGTGAGGCTTCAGAGCATCCTGATGCAGAGAAATGCACATTTCTCTGAAAAGAATGTCTCTGGACATGACAGGAGACCACACCTTGCTTGTTTCCTGTCCCTTTCCTTCCTTTCAGAACATGATAAAATCACGACCCCAGTGTCACTGAGGGACCTTTTGTGTCTGGGAAGTGGAGCTTCTTTTCTTATCTCTCTCAAGTCAGCAAGGCAGCGTAGAACATTTGTGCTGGCTTTGGAGGCAGGCAGGTCTGGGTGCGAGTTCTGCCCACTGTTGGCTGGGCCCTGTGCTGCTGGGTGAGCTGCCCAATGCCCCTGAGCCCCAGGCCTCTCTGCATTACAACGGGGATGACAGTGGCATTACAGGCAGTTGTGAGGATCCTGTGGAATGCTGCTCATGGAGCAGTGGCTGCGGGGTTTGGTTCATGGTATAATCCCTCGGCGGAGATGGAGTTGGCATTCAGCTGATACCCCCTGCTGTGGCTCTGCTCATGTTTTACAGCCAGTCGTGGGACTGGTTACAGTGTCGACTGGTCAAGGCCCATGCCTTGACAGATGTTCAGTATTTGGAAAGCTGTCCTCAGGTAGAGATGAATTCTCCCCTTCCTTTCAGGGCCCCAGACAATTACAGTGGTTTACCCTGGCGCAGACACTGTCAGGGTCCTACCCAGAGCTTTACCTGGCCAGTGCACCTGCTGGCTGCTGTGCGTGCCAGCTGCTCAGAGCTCACAGCTGTCCTTCCCTGGGGACTTGCCGTCTCCAGATGGGAGCCAGCCGCCTCACCTAGGAGCGGGTGCCGTGGCCCAATGACCCACTGATGCGGCAGAAGGAATTGCTGCCCTTCCTTCCGGTGGTGCGGTCTTTGCACCAGAGCTCCTGTGGGATCAGGCTGAGGCTAGACGTTAGAGACCACATGCTTATTTGGCTCTTTCCCCTTCAGCTTCCCGTGGTTCTCATTTCCCTCTGGAAGCCGTCCCTCAAAAACCCACATGCTCCCAAGTCCCTATCTCTGACTCTGCTTCTAGGAAACCCAGCCATCAGTGCCCTGATCTTTCTGCGATCGCCAGAGCAATGGTTGATTCTTAGGGACCAGCGAAGAAGGGTCTGAGGGGCCATCTGCTTGGAGCTGGTTTGTTGGGGACAGCAGGCAGGCAGGGACCCTGTGAGAGATGCAACTTAAGGGTTTCATCAAACATTTTATCATGGTGACACATGCAAAAAACTGTGGTTTCCTTCATGCCACAGTGTGGCTCTCTTCTGTCTTGTGTTATCAGCAGGTGTTGGGTTTGGAAGGAGTGTCTGTGTGTGTAATGTGTGGCTGCAGGTTTGTGTGTGCATATGTGTGTGTGTGTTTGGGGCGGGGAGAGAGAAAGAGAGAGAGATTGAGCCTGTGAGCCCTACTTCTGGCTCAGTGCCCCCACTGGGATGGTCCTGCTCTCCTGCTGCTCTGGGCCCCTTCAGTGGTGGCCAGCTGGCACAGGAGGATGCTTGGATGCTTGTTTACTGGGACCCTGGACTATCCCTGCCATATTGGGCCTCTTGGCCTCTTGGGCATGAGGCAGCCTCTGCTGCTTTTGAGGGCCTGCCAGAGATGCCATCTGGCCTGGGAAAGGTCTCAGCCTGGGCACAGCCTGCTAACTACTGCCTGCTCTTCTGTCCAGGAAAACAGTCCAGCCTGACCTGAGTGGGCACCAGGGATGGGGCCATGTCTTGGGAAAGGCTGCCATGGGGTCTTCTTGGCTTTGGGACCTGGTCCTGCCACTTAGGTGCAGAAGACTTCGAGTTAGTTGCTGCCCACTGGTCCATCTTAAGCCTGCCTAGGGTTTGAGCCAGCTTCTCCCTGGGTTTGCCCAGGCTGGACCACCTCTGCCTGGGTGATGGGTTGGGACAAAGACAGTAGTGTTTGGAGCAATGTTGTATCAGTCAGCACTCTTGTTTGCGATGGTTAGAAACCCAGATAGAGCTAGTTTAGGCACAGGTCTCTAGGACCAAGGAAGGGCAGGATGCAGCTGGCTTCAGGAACACCTGGAACCAGTAACCAAGCCCCTTCTCCATCTTAGATACAGCACTAAGGACTTCTTAGTGATTTTCTCAGTTAATTCTCAAAAACAAACTGATGAGGAAACTGAGGCTCAGAGCAGTTATGTACCAAGGTCACGCAGGAAGTGATATCACTGTGATTTGAACTCAAGTCTTTCTGACCCCAAAGCCTGAACTCTTACCCACCAGGCATTGTGTCAGGGTATTAGTTAGGGTCAGCTAAGCTGCTGTAACAAACAGGCCCAGACTGAATGGCACACACATGACCAACGTTTATTTATGTCTCGTGTTACAGCTAAGGGTAGTTCTAGGTGAACAGGGAGAGACAGGTCTATGTTATACACAGTTGTTTGGTGGACAGGCTGACAGAGTCTCTGCCATCTCCAACATGTGGCTTCTGAAGCCTCCTTAGAGTCACAGGATGGTGAAGCCTGCATGGTAGGGTTTCATGGGCCAGAACAGGGAGCGGCCTGTGGCTTCCATTCCTGTTCCACTGACGTGGACTTAGGCATGTGGCCCCACCTAGGTGTAGGGACGGCCGGGAAATCTGGTGAGCTGTGTGCCCGGAGGAGGAAAGGACCAAATTGATGGTCAGCCAGCAGTCCCTACCACATATAACAGGTATTCCCATTATTTCTTACTTTCTCCTAGTCCTTGTTCATAGTAGTTTTTCTACTCGGAGCCATAATATGTATCCTCACTTTTATTTGAGTTCTTTCATTTATCATAACCCTTTTTCTGTGCGGCTCCACTGAGTTTTCATAGCAATCATGGTTATAAGCTGTGTATACCGGTTGTTGGACAGTTAGCTTGCTCCAGTTTTTTTTCAAATAAAACAGTAAACAACATTATGGTCCAAACCTTTGCTACTGTTGAATTATTTCTTTAAATTCTCAGGAGTGGGAATACCAAGTCTAATGAGTGAACATTGTTACGGCTTTTGACACATACTACCTTATTGCTTTCCAAAGGGTTTGTAGCTATCTACAATGATACACTGTTACTAGCACTGGGTGCTGTAGTTTTTGTCTAATTCAGCTGTTGGCAAATGGTTCCTTAGTTTATCATAATAGCCTTTTTCAGGTGTCAACCCTGTGAGGCAGGAAGTATTTTCTGTGTGTGTATCTGGTCCAAGTCATGCTTACTGTAATTGTAGTCTCTTCTTCTGTCTTTGGAGGTGACAAAATCATTTATTCACTCAGCAAAAATTTAGAGAGTTCTGGTATGTGTAAGACAGTGGTCTAGGGCCTGGTATATAGTGAATAAAAAAAAAGAAGACAAAGTCCTAACTCTTGTGGAACTTCATGTTACAGTTGGAAGACAGACATTGGTCAAGGAAATGCACGAATACATGGGGTCACTTCGGTTGGCGATCCCATAACTGCCGTGGGGGCGATTCTAGGTGGGGGATTTTCAGGGACAGCCACTGTGAGAAGGTGCCATGGAAACCTGAGCCCCTCAGGGAGAAGGAGTCAGCTGTCGGAAGAGCTGAGCAAAGAGTGTTCCGTTCTGGACTGGGGGAGAGCACCTGCAGAGAAGCCCCAGGGAAGGAATGAGAATGGAGGGGGGGGTTGAGGCTCAAGAAGAAGTAACAAACAGGACCGTTTGGTGGGAGCACAGTGGGGGAGGGGGAGGTTGGTAAGAGAGGAGACAAGTGACAAACACAGGGATGAAGTCACATAGGACTTTGCCAGATGGATGCAGAGGTGAGATGAGTTTGGATGCCCCCTGGAAGACACTGGAGGGCTTTAAGCAGGGGAGGAAAATGATCTGATTGCCATTTCAGGATGACTGGTTGCCGTGGGGAGAAAGGACTGCAGAGCAGAGACTGGAAAACTGCAAGAGGCCAGATAACAAGTGCTTTAGGCCTCATGCACCACATACAGTCTCTATGGCAACGACTCGGCTCTGCCAGTGTGCTGGGAAAACAGCCCTGGAAGGTACACACACATGAATGGATGTGGCTTTGTTCCAATAAAACTTTATTGACAAAAAAAAAAACAAAAAACAAACAAGCCAGGTAGCTGGCTAGATTTGGCCCAAGGGCCATAGTTTGCTGATCTCTGCTGTAGGGATTAAGAGCCCAGGCAGGATGAACAGCTGGGAGATCACTGGATTAAGCAAAGGAGACGCGGTCGTGGCTTGGACCAGGGCAGTGGAAACAGAAGTCCAGAGAAGCAGATGGATGGGGAATGTGTTTCAGAGGTTGAATGGACAAGAACTGCTCTGCCTTGGGGATCCGTCTGTCTTTCAAAGGTGACTCTTGGAGAGTTACCAAAGGTCTTAACTTTACAGTCTTTGGGGGTCTAGATCTCAGTGGTGTCTGCTAGTGCTTGGAATGTGGTCACTCCAATCCTGGAGACCAAGTAACTTGCCCAAGTCCCACAGCTAAGGGGTGACGAGGTCAGGATTTGGCTTTGGTGACCCCCATCACAGCCATGATGCCACACCACCTCCCAGCTCCAAAGAGGACTGTAACTCGGTCCCAGCTGCATCTGATGCTCTGAGTCTGCCAGGCAGGGTGGAGGAGGGGAGGGTTGTTTGCAGAGCCTTTGCAGGAATGCTCCCAAGCCTGGGGGCTCTCTGAGTCTCCCCTTCTTCCTAGAGACAACTCTGGGTGTTCATCTGTGTAGATTAGCAGTTACGAGCGTGGGTTTGGAGGCCAGGCAGCCCTGAGCCCCACCACTTGCTGCCAGTATAACCTTGGGCATGTAACTCTGAGCCTCAGTTTCCTTCATGATAAACCAGAGTCAGCCGAGAGTTCCACCTCCGGGGTTGTCGGGAGGCTGGATGAGCATCCAGCTGCAGGACCCGTTCACAAAATGACAGGTGGCTCTTGACACTAAAAATTTTCCTGTTGATGCTCTCTTCACACCTACATAGCTTACAGCTGCACTTTGCTAATTTATACTTCTGAAGGACATTTCTGTGACTTTTGAACATCTTTGTTCTGATCCATTGTGTGGTTTGTCTTTTTTTAATTGATAAGTTGGCTCATCTTTATTTCCCAGTTTTTTGGTGGGGGAGGAGTAGTCTTTCTTGCTCAGGAGGGTTCAAGCTCATTCAGAGCAGAGCCTGGTCTTTTGTTCAACACAATGCACGCGCCCCGCAGCAGGCTGCCAGGCACACACGGACTGAACAAATGAAGTGTAAGATCCTCCATTCACTCTGGACTCCCACAGGCAGCACTTGTAAGCTCTGTGACCATTGTACTCTGTCCCTCCCTAGGACCTAGCCCAGTGCCCAGCACACAGTAGGTGCTCAGCAAACGTAGTCTGAACTGCATGAGCTACACTTACATTACCACTTAGGAGAAGCGTGTCTTCTTGTGATCTTTCCTTCATTTAATGTTGCTGAGGTTTGGTGTGGGGACCAGCAACCAGGACTAGCTATATAATTTGTGGGGTTCTGTGCAAAATGAAAATGTGGGGTCCCTTGCTAAAAAAATTGTTAAGAACTTAAAGATGGTAATGGCAGAGCATTAAATCAAGCATGGGGCTTTTCTGAGCACAGGGCGCTGTGCAGTTGCACAGGTTGTACACCCGTGAAGCTCTACAACCATCAGGCTCCCAGCATCAGTACCACCTGGGAAATGCAGACTCTCAGGCCTTGCCCCAGACCTGCTGAGTGGGCATCACTGGCGGTGGGGCAGGAAGCTTCCTGGTGACTCTCAGGCACAGGAAAGAAAGTTTGGGCTCTGTCTTCATCTTACAGCTGGGTGGGGGGAGCTCTGCAGGAGACAGAACCCTGCAAGCGGTGTTTCATTGCTCTCTCCAGGTCAGCATTTATCATGTAACAGTCTCCCTTTGGGTGAGTGGCTTTGACAAAAGGAGCCATTGCTTAAGTTGGTCTGCGACCAGGCACTTCATCTGCTCCATGTGTCTGATCCAGCGGCTTGCTCATTCTTCAAGTGCCTTCCTCTGGCACCGAGTCCATCCATTGCCTTGAATGCAGTGAAATGACTTCTCCTTCATGGGCGCTTGGCTGTTTGAATCCCATCTGGGTCTGGTGATGTGGAACTCTTCAGAGGCTGATTGGCTATTGGACAAGTGGTGAGCTCCCTGTTACAGGAGCTGTGCAAGGAGAAGCTGGATGATCACTGGGCAGGCAGGGATCCTATCAGGAGGAGCCCAGCATTCAACATAGGGTCAGAATAGATGATTTTGAAACTCTCTCTCAATATTAATAGCTCTGTCCCTCTCTTTTTAGCACCAGCTTCTCCTTCCTCTTCTCATATGTCTGTTTTTCAACACAATCTTTGCACAGCCCTGGGCTAAGAAGGAACAGGATGGAACAGTACCCACCATGGTAGAATGAAAGCCCTTTCTACTACATTGAACTCCCCCAAGTGTCTTGTCAGTAGTTGTGGCAGATGCTTTGATTGCCCTGCCCACATCCCTCTGGCTTAGAGGTGTGCTGGAGTCAACTAGAACCAGCTCATAAGAGCCAGCTGTTATTTTAGGAATTTTGCAGAAATTTTCAGAAATTTTGCAAGCCAGTTTACCTCATGTTGGTAGCTTGAAACTGTCCATTGTGGGAGTGTTTCCATCATTGAATTGGCAAGCATTGTAAATCAAGGCTTTTTTCTCCCTCCCTCCCCCCTTCCTTTCTTTTCCTCTTTCCACCCCCACCCCTAGTCTGGAAAGTCAGTTGTTAAACATTTACCACCTCACCACTGCTCTGGCCTTACTATGTCAACAAGTGTTGGCCAAATTCCAGCTGCTGGTAGGTCTCCCTCTCCTTGCCTGAAGAATTCCTTCGGAGTTGTGGAATGCTACTCTGCCCTTGCAGAGGACGTGCTGGAAGTGTCTGGGAATTAACGCTCCTGAGAACATCCATCCCTCTACCAATGACTGACAGGTGTGTAAGTGCTCAGCTCCCTGGCCCTTGGCTGGGATACAGCTGACTCACAGTGTTCCCCCACGGGATTAAGCTCCCGTGGCCCATAGGCGGAGCTGTCTGTAGAACACAGTCTTCATCTGCTGCTTTCTCTTCCTCACTCCACGTCCCCACTTCTCTATAGGTGTTTTTCTCTACCTCCCAAATCAACTACTTGTACTTAAATTCTTGCTTCATGTTTGTTTCTGGGGAGCCCAAACTGAGATTGCATATGACTTCACTAACCTCTCTGGGTCTCGGTTCCCTAATTTAGAAATGAGGTATTAATCATGGACTCACAGACAAGTGAATGAAGCATGATGGAAATGAAGCTGACCCTGAGCAGCAATAGTGTACTTGAGGTGCCTAGGACAGTGCATGGGACATGCTCAGAAACCTGATCGATGGTGCCCAGTATATACTAAGCACTCAGCCACTGGTCCACCAGCACCCCTACGGCTAATCCGACTGGTTGCATCTCCTTCAGTTACAAGTGATCGAAGCCCATCTCAAGCACATTTAAGCAAAACTAGAACTTAGTGGTTATGGGATGGAAGGAGTTGCTGCATGGACCTGGAACTAGGGACTCAGTGACATCAAAATGCTTTCTACATGTGTCCACTGGTCCCCTTTGCTGGTGTTAGCATCTCTTGGTGGCGTGGCCTTATTTTGTCCTCTCATACAGGAGTTCCTCTCATGTGGCAGGAAGTGTGGAATGAGTGAGAAAAAACCTTTGTGGCGCTAAGCTACTGATATTTGGGGTTTTATTTGACAGCATAGTCATTCTATCCTAATATAGGACTCCCCCATCATTTATTATCTGCTTAGCTACATTACAGGGAAGGTAATTCATGTCCCCACAGGTAGAAAAACTGAGGTTCATACAGGTTGAATAACTTTCCCAAGATCTCCTAGCTGGTGAACCCCAAATCCAAGATTCAAACACAGTCTTGACTGGCTCTAGAGCCTTTCTTGCCCCACCACCCTGGGGGACTTGAGATGTAAATCAGGACTGGGCTGAGGGAGAAAGAAACAGTGGAAGTGACAAATAGGATGATGTGAGAATGAATGTCAATTGTCAATTTAGCCCACCTCCTGCCAAAACTGCAACTGTGAGACTTAACAGATGACAGAGTCCTGCACTTGGGATATTTTTCAGAAGAGCTGGTCAGGAGCATTTGCTAAATACTCTCAATGTGTCTTCAAAGACCCCCTTCATATTTCATGCAGGCAAGGCAGAGCAGGAGGATAATGAATGCTAATGCCTCTTCATGGGAGTCCCAGAGGACTGTACTCTTTAGTCTCATTAAAGCTGCATGTGCACTTTTGAATGAATGATGTCTGGCATCTGGACCAGATGTCAGAAGGGCCGCAGCTGCGAGGGCCTCAGTCCTCAGCCAACTGGCTTCTTCCAAGTGAGGCTTTCTGGCAAACTTCCCTTACTCTCAGGATGAATTAAGTGCTGGTGTCCCCAGCATGTCTCCTTTCTTATAACAATGGCTTTTACCCCCTTTGCCATCCCTGCCACTTTGACTCCTTGCTGGGGTCCTGCCTCCACCTGCCATTGATTGACTTGACACCAAAGCCCAGAAACTATAGTACTCTGGCCCTTAGGCCACACACGATTGGTCCAGAGGTTGGCATATGACCTAAGCTAGGGCAATCAGAGCTCTTTCCTGGGATTTTGAACTTGGAAGCAGAGAGTCAGTCAGTCCTTCTCTGTAGTGTAAGCTGTGAGACATGAGGCTGGGGCTGTAGAGAGCCTTATCTTCTGCAATAGGAGGGAAGCTTATCTACTATGAGAAGGAAAAAGTTGACAGAAGCAGAGATGAAGAGCAATGAATTCCTGTTGGAATTCAAGTCCTCGGTTTCAGTTACACTTGTACACTTCCGCTCTTCTGGTTACTCTTCCTTTGAATATAGTTTAATGGTGATGAATGCAGCCTCTGGAGCCAGACCAGCTAGGTTCAAACCCTGGCTCACAGACTAGGTGTGTGACAGCAGTGTTTTGTCTTCTGGAAAGTGGGATAAATGAGAATACCTACCTCATGGGGTGGTTATGAGGAATGAAAGATGCAAAGTGCTTGGAATAGCACCTGAAAGATTTCAAATGCTTCATAAGTTTTTCTTCTCCTTCATCTCCTCCCTTCCACACCCTAATAATAATAATAATGGCAAAAATGTTATTAATTTATCCAATACTACTACTACTACTAATTAGATATCGCATTTTTTCCCCAGCTTTATTGAGGTATCAGTGTCACACAGCACTGTGTAAATTTGAGGTGCCTAACTAATCTGATATGCTCATGTATTACAAAATGGTCACCACCACGCCTGTCACGTCATCTAATTACCATTTCTCTTATGGGGTGAGGACATTTAAGATCTACTCTCTTAGCAACTTTCAAGTCTATAATGTAGTATTATTAACTATGATGATCATGCTGTCCATTAGATTCCCCAGAACAAATTCATCTTGTAACTGAAAATTTATACCTTTGACCAGAGTCTCATTTCCCTTACTCCTCAGCCCTGGCAGCCAATACAATATTATTATTATGTCTAATAATAACTATAATATGCTATATCTAATCATAATTTAATAATGTACTACTATAAAAACTATCATTATTACATCTAATAATAATGTTATATCTAATAATAATAGTAATAACTACAGGATTTTTCAGTGTCTTTCTAATACATTGGGCTTCTATAACTTGCAACAAAAATCAATTTAGAAATTTGGGAAATGAAAGAGTCCTTCAGGAGAAGTTAGTGGGGCCGATACTGGAACCAACTTGATCAGTAATTGGTTGCAGGGTGTGGCAATCAAATACACTCTACCAATGACCTGAGGGCTAACAGCTTCCCTTCGGACACAAAGAAGACGCAGTAGTAGGGCCTTGGAGACAGGAAGAGACTTCTGTCTCTGTCATGGGTGGGAGATGAGGTGGCTTCCTGGGGTTGAGGTGTTTGCAAGCTTAGGTCTCCCCGGGTGAAATCTGAAATTGGCTCCATACCTGGAGGGCAAAGAGGGGCGGAAAAGGCACAAGCAAGTGGACTTACCTATGAGGCTTGTCTTGGGCACCGTAAGGTGAGCTCTCCACGCCCCCGCCCCCCCCACCCCCCCGCCAGAATCTTAAAAATGATCAGCGGCCTTAACAGGTTCAGTCACGTGTCCCATCCAGATGGTCTCTAGACGCCGTGCTCTCTCCACGTGCTTTCTGTGCCCTTGAAAGAGCTGCAGCGCAGGAAGAGCGGGTGGCATGGGCCTTCCAGCGATGGGGTGAGGGTGGGCACAGAACGTTGCCCAGTTTAGCATCAGCCCGCGGTAGCGCCATCTCCTGGACCTCCGACCAGCTGGCACCTGAGAATGAGAAACAGCCTCCCTACAGGCCTGAGCTGGCCAAATGAAGCGAAATGGGGGTCACTCAGGCTGCTCCATGTAACTGAAGTTCTGTTTGCTTTTTATTCTGGCTGGAAGTCTCTACTTAGCTCTTAACAAGTGGGGTCACCCAAAGCAACCACAGGGCACCACCAAGGAGGAGAGCGGAATCAAGAGATGGAGAGGTGATTCTAGGGTGTTGTTCTGGGTTCTGAATCCTGCTGGATCTGAGCCTGGTGCTCCCCTTGGACTCTTCATATTGGGGGAACAGTGAATTCACTGTTTGCTTGACTGGTTCCAGTTGCTGTTCTGCTGCTTTGCAATGGAAGGAGACCTGGCCAATACCACCTCCAAAGTAAGCAGGCAAGAGACAGGTGCCCACTGTATTAAACATTTGGGACTATTTGAAGCTTAAAGGGGAAAGGAAATTCCAGGTCTGCGGACCCTGAGCACATACTCTGAACCAGGGAAGAGCATGGACTGGCAAGCTGTAGTCGGCACCCGAATCCAGAGGCAGGGCTGGGCCAGGAGGGCCCTGTGCTGTATACACAGAGACTGACAGTCAGGAGTGGCAGCGGCACAAATCGAGGAGGCTCCAGGACAGGCACTGTGTGTTTTTTGGGGGGAGCGCAGTGCAGTCCACAGCTGATGGATGCGAAGGGCTCAGCTTGGGGCTGAGGGATCCTCATCGTTCAGGAATGTTTCGTTTTATGTAGTGAGGTTCTTGTTGAAAAGATGGTGGAAAGAGAAGGTAAGACAGTCAAGATTGTTTTTCTCTTCTCTTTTAATTGACAGTAAACCTGTATGGTGTCAGGTAGGTACTAGACTTACTGGGGAGATCATTTCATACTTATATAAATGTACATCTGAAACTATGCTGTAGGCCTGAAACTAATATAATATTTGAATGCAACTGTAATTGAAAAATTAAAAAATTTTAAAAAAGAAAATCAAGTTTTATTTTCCAGTTCGTTTCTGAAATTAGCAATAGTTTTATTTTTTGAGCTCCTACAATGTACTAGACACTGAATATTTTTTTAAAATCTTTTAAATTTTTATTTCTTATTTATTGATTTTAAAGAGAGAGAGGGAGGGAGGAATAGCAGGAGAGAGGGAGGGAGGGAGGGAGAGAAAGAGAAACATTGATTTGTTGTTCCACTTATTTATGCATTCTCGTATGAGGAGGGACTAAAAAAAAAACCTGGAATTATCTTCTGGAGGGCAGGCCCCTTGTAGTACAGGCTTCCCCCACTAGGTGAGTGTTCCAGGAACCCATCTGAATCAGTGTACCAGCTGGTGTTGTGAGAGGCTGATTCAGCTTCAGTAAATTTTTTTTGAAGGCCATTTTAATGCATTTGCCCATTTCATGATGGGTGATTTATGAGTGCACCTGCCCACACTGTGCTGAGCGTTCAGCATTTTTGGCCAAAAAATGGCACGACCCCTATGCCCCGTACTGCCTATTCACCCAGTCTCACCTCAAGCAACTTTTTGTTTGTTTGTTTGTTTCCCTGGATGGAAAAAGTCCTCAAAGGAGAAATGTTTCTCCACTGTGGAAGAGGTGAAACAAAAAATGGCAGAGGCACTAAAAGGCATCAAAACCAGTAATTCAAAAACTCTCTTGAGCAGTGGAAAACACATCTTGAGAGGTGCATTGCATCAAATGGAGAGTACTTTGAAGGTGACTGAAGTTTAAACATGTAAGAATAAACACACAGTTTTTTATAAATTCCTTTTTTGGGTCCCCTCTTGTATGTGCCCTGACTGAGGGTTGAACTCACAACCTTGGTGTATTGGCACAGTACTCTGACCAACTGAGCTACCAGGCCAGGGCACCGCATATCATCTTGATAACTCCAACTCTTAGCACAGTACCTGTATCCAGCAGACATTTGGCAAATGCTTGCTGTACTGAACTGGCACAGCTCTATGAAGCTTATCCAGGGGCTGGACAGAGGAAAAATGATGGAGAGAAATGGATGTTTTCTGGTTCCTAGCAGAAATAAACCCAGCAACATGCCTTGAGGGAGACCTAGAAATGGCTGATTTCCACGCACATGTCACCTAACTTTGAGAACTTTCTGGGAGCAGTTCAGCATTCTGCTGGCATAGACAGCAGGGCCAATCTGGCTACTTGGTGAAGACTTCTTTATCACACTGATGCATCCTTCACTGTCCCTAAAATACAGTAGGGACTCAACAGTGTGTGGGTTGGGATTCAGAAAGAATCACACCTCTGTTCAGATATACTCTTTGAGATGCTTAGCTGGGGGAGGACAGGGTCTGGGGATTGCAATTTAAACTGAAGATAGAAGAATCCATACATAAGACATGAAAGGAATTTGCTGTTTCTTTCTGGAAATTGGCCTTCGGATGGGGCTATATCTGACTTGTACATTTGTTTTAAGTAAATTTTAATTAAAAGCAGACATTTAAAAGTTATAAGCGTTTACATGAAAAACTCTTAACTTTGAAGTCCTCTTAGAAATCAGAGCAGGGGCCCACATTCCTGCGGGCAGCAATCAGCGGTGATGAGAAGCAGCTTCCCCATTGGACAGAGTACCGGCTCCCCAGTCCCCCCAGACCCCCCAGTCCCCACCATGCCCCATTGCGTCCTGCCTGGGCTGCTTCTCTCGTTTTTGTTACTGATTGGGGCTTGGGATTCTTGTTTTGGAGTCTGAGCTGAAAGATGAGCCATTCTTGGTTTTTGTTACCGCCTTTTTTCTTTTAATTAATAAAGAGGAAGTCATAAAGATTCAATAGTTTCTCATCCCTTTTTGGAGATGAGGAGACTGAGTCCAAGTAGAGGTTAAATCACTTACCGGAGGTCACATGCCCCGAAAGTGCTGGTTCTGGAGAGCTGAGTGTCTGTCTGCTCGGGGACCAGAACAGCTTCTCCTGTGCTTTTGCATTCGGTGAACAGGGAACTCACAGCCACAGTTTTAGGACCAATTTAGTAACTGACCTTCTGGCCTATTTATCTTTATTCTACCTCCCATCCTGCTCTGTTCCTGTCTTTACTTCTTGTTCCAAATTATTTTCCTCTAGTCCCAGCTTTTAATTTATATTTTGTAATGTTGTCATACATATTTCTTGGAGTCTAATGTGAGCTCTATGTGGGTGGTGAGGGCGTAAATACAATGGAACGGGGGTTTCAAAATTCCGAGAAGGGCCTGAGTCACTGCACCCGTCTCCATGCTGGATGAATTGTCATAGACTTAGACTGTGGCTTTTTTTTTTTTAGACTTAGACTTTTTTTTTTTTTGTTTGGCTTTTTTCCCAATAGCAGTATATTTTGCTTTCCTGGCCCAGGCTGATGGCTGCAGCCTGGAGTGGCTGTGATGGAAAAGTCTGGTGTCAGGAAGAGGTTGGCAGACTCTGTCCTCAGACAGGCCGCATGGGTGGACGTGGGGTGGGGGCAGCTTTCACTTCCTGCCTGGCATCTGGGCCTTGGTTGCAGAAAGAATCCCAGGCTCTGCTGACTGCTGTTCTATCTCCTGCAGTTCCACTGATGGCCATTCCTGCAGAGAGAGAGCTACAGAGAAAATTCCCAGCCAGGCATTGCTGTCCTGTTTGATTTTGAACATGTTCCCTCACATTCCCTCTCTCACCTCACCTCACCCTACCAGTCCATGGTTTAAAGCCAAACCCCAAAATTCGAAACAGAGGGGCCATTTTTATTTATTTTGGTTGTATCAGGGTTCGGAAGGGAGCTCAAAATTTTTGAGCTTTTTTTTCTGTACCAGCTAATGTGCTATGTTTTTTACTTGAGCACCTGCTACTTTTTGATTTCAGAATAACCTAGAAATGATCAGACCCTGCACGCTCTGATCCTGGCTGACTTCTCTAACTGCATCTCCCTTCCTTACTTCCTCCAGTGGCCTTCCTTAACCCCCCAGTACAAGCCCAATTCTCTCCCACCTCCCTCCCTTTACCTAGGCTGCCATCTGCTCTGGGAAGGCTTACGACTTCTGGTCTTTGCTTGGCTGGCTCCTTCACACCCCCAGGTCTCAACTGAAGTGTCTTTTGAGGCCTTCTCTGATGCTGAAGTCGATGATTCTCCTACAGAACCTTCCTTCTTCCTTTGTAGTACTTCCTTTGTGGTACTCTTCAACCCTTTTAGTACTTTTTATACTTGATTTTTTACAAATGTGTTTCTTTCATTATACAGTAAGTCTGTTTCCTCCATTAGAAGTTTCATGAAGGTGGAATCATGTGTGTCTTGTATTCTGTTGTATCCAAGTGTCTAACACATAATAGGTGTTCAATAAAAATTTGTAGAAGCAATCCCACAGTTCCAGTGTTATTGTTGTAATTGCTACTAACAGCTACTACTTATCAGGCGCTGACTGTGTGTCAGGCACTGTGTTGACTTTT
This sequence comes from Anoura caudifer, assembly GCA_004027475.1. Lineage (NCBI taxonomy): Eukaryota > Metazoa > Chordata > Mammalia > Chiroptera > Phyllostomidae > Anoura > Anoura caudifer. The sequence goes on from PVKU01004763.1 coordinate 130,756, forward strand.
TAAAAAAATTTCTAGCATATTATATAACTCCACAATGATCCTAGTGAGGAGAATGGTATTATCCTCATTCCTCAGCAGGGGGAACTGAAATTCAGGTCTTTGCTCAAGACCACCCAATTGGTTAGTGACTGGGATTGGAACTCAGGTTTTTTAATACCAAAGCTGGGCTCCTTCCACTCTGTGCCACTGTGCTCCTCTCCAGAGGAGTCCTTGTATTGACAGGACTTATGCTTGACATTTACTGAGGCACATGAGTCCTGTGGGGAAGAAGGGCAGAAGGGACGGGCTTGCCAGGTGGGAGGCCCCTACAGGTGTCAGGTAGGAGGGGAGGCTGAAGAGGAGGTGAGGTAGGGGATCTTGGTTTGCATAGCTGGGCTGACAGGGTAGGCTGGCTGAGAGGTGGGCTGTGGTTGGGCTCACATCAGTTCTCTTCATCTGCCCGGCTGCCGTAAAAAAACAGCACAGGCAGCAGACACTGATTACTCACACCTCTGGAGGCTGGGACTCTGAGATCAAGGTGCCAGTACTGCCAGGTTCTAGGGAGGGCTGTCTTCCTGGCTTGCAGAGGGCTGCCTTCTCCGTGTCCTCACACGATTGGGAGAGAGGGACGGAGGGAGGGAGGAGGGTATCTCTTCTTCTTACAAGGCTGCAGTCCTACACAGTTAGGCCCCACCTTTATGACCTCATTTAACCTTAATGATCTGCTAAATGCCCTTTCTCCAGATACAGTCACACTGAAATTAGGGCTTCAGCATCTGAATTTTTTTGGAGGGGGTTGCAAGTCTGTAGGAAGTCCCAGAGGGCTTCAGAAAGTCTGAGCTTTGGGGCCAGAGAAACTTACCTTAAACGCTGCCTGGCCCTTTCCTCGCTGTTGGACCCTGCTTCTTTGAGTCTTGGTCTCCTTCTCTATGAAATGAGAACTCCGTAATCTGCCGTGTCTGCTTCACGATACAGTTATTTTTATTTGCACTCCTTACCATCATTATTATGATTCTCGAGCAGGCTGACTATAACATTTCTCTCTCTCCCTCCCCCCCACCCTTGAGTTGTTTGGAAGATATTTTTAAAAGTCTTTGAAATGTCCTTTTCTGTATTTGGCAAAAGCAAAATGGAAATTGATAGCGTTGTCACCGCCGACATCTTCCTCCCTCTGGCTGCCTGGCTTGGGGAACAACTCAGGGGAAACGTGGAGGTTTCTATTGAGGGCGGCTGGTTTGCTGCTGTGTGAACGGCTCCTGCGAGACCCGACCCGATCAGCTCTCTTCCAAAGCAATTTCTTCTTTCCTTGTTCCTCCTCTTTCCCTTTCCTGCCAATGTCAGGTCCTCTGCGTCTCAGCTGGATTCAGAAATCCAGGCAGCAGGAGTCGGGCTCCAATCTGGCCACTTCCACCTGAAAAGCCCTTCAGTGGTTTTCTTTTGACTTAGCACAACATCCAAGTTCTTTGTCGTGACCACACACCCTGTGGTCTCCTCCCACCTCTTTCCCCATCCTGGGCCTTCCCTCTGCTCCTCAAATGCCCCACTTTTCTTCCCAGCCTCAGGGCCTTTGCACAGGCTCTTCTCTCTGCCTGGAACTCTATTCCCCTTTTGTCATGATGTCTCTATTTTTTGACATCTCTGCCCAAGTGTCACCTTCCTCAAGGCCCTTCCCTGAGCCCCATTTGAAAGTGAACCCCTTTTGCTATTCAGTCGCAGTTGGGCATAACCTCAATCAGGATTATCAGGGAAAAACAGGGGGCCCAGGTAAGTTTGAATTTTAGACAAACATTGAATAATTTTCTAGTACTGTATGGGACACACTGGTACTAAAAATTATTCATTGTGTATCTGAATTCTACATTTAACCGAGTGTCCTTTATTTTATTTGCTAAGCCTGGCAGCCCTACGCTCAAGAGATCCATGTTGAGTGAATGCATGTGAAGCGCTTAGTCCAGAGGCTGCTGCGCAGCGTGCTAAGTGCATGTTAACCATCATCTTCATCTCCCTCCTCATCCAGTCACTTCTTGGAACTACGGTCTCCCTGTGCCCTTCCCCCTCTTTGCAGACAGGTGAGCAAACGATTTCAACTGGAGGAACATCACCTGGCTCCTTAGAACAGCAGAAAATATTCCTGCCGCAGCTTTGGAACCCGATTGCAGTGGTGTTTGGCAGGGAAATGCAGTGAGTTATCGCAGAGCATTCCCTCCAGCACTGGGTCATGCAAATATTTATTGCGAGTGTTAAATAATAAATGGAACAGCCTGCCCAATGGTAAATCTGTCATGTTTGGTTTCAGCCGGAGCTGTGACGGCTCCAGAATTGCTGCCCATTCCACTGCCTCTGCCGGCCCTCCAGAGGGGCAAGGCAAACAGCGCAGTCCTCCAGGGTGGAATCAGCAGGCTGATTAGACACCTGGAAGCCAGAGGGGCCGTGGGGGATGCTCAGCCAGGCGTGGAGATTGGCAGGTACGACCAGGCCGTGGCCCCGGAACCCAAGCAGATGAGATGCTGGGCAGGCCTGGACTCGCGCAGTCACGCTGCCACCGCATGTCTCAAGGGGCACCATCTCCTTGCCCCCGTCCTGAGTTATCTCGCAGTATTTCCCTTAATGCTCATGTCAGCTCCACTCTGGCTGACTGGCCAGAGCTGGTCAGATTTTGAAATTGGAGTCAACATTCTCCCTCCTTTTCTAGGCTGACTGGTGGGTGATGAGCGAGGAATGAGACCATGTATCCGATACCCAGACATAGTAATGTTTTGGGGGCCCCTGATGTGTAGAACTCAAACATGTGGGCTCTTTTGCCAGTTGGATCTGAGTTGGAATCCTGTCTCTGCACTTACAAGGTATATGACCTTGGACAAGCCACTTGACTTTCAGGGCCTCAGTTTCTTGAGCCATAAGGTAGGGGAAATAGATGGTCCTACCTCCTAGGGTTGTTGTGAGGATTAAATGAGATCCTGTAGGTAAAGGATTTAGCCCAGTGTCTGACCTGGTCAGTGTTCATGACATGCTAGCCCTAATGGTTAATGATGGTCCAGAGATGAGATGATCTTGCCCACACCTATAGCAGGGCTGCCCCAGTCAGCTGCACAGGTGTGAGTCACATCCCGGAGGATGGGGTGAATGGTGTTCTGGGCACGCAGTTACTGGGTGGTGAAATTAAGGTTTCGACCTGGAATTTTATGGCTCTCAAAATGATGCTTCCTTCTACTCCAGATCTACCCTGTCTGCTGTAGGATGGTGGGAAGTGGGAGTGTGGCCCACATGCCTGACCCTGACCCTCATGGTGAGGGGTGGAGTTGGAGCCTAGCTAGAATGAGGCTGTGCAGAGTAGGAATACTTCAGAGGCTGTGCTTGGCTTTGAATCACTGAGAACTCAACTGGAAGGGGCTTGGACAATAATGGCAGTTACTGTTTTACAGAAGGTGGCTCTATGGTTAGTTTATTCAATGGCTTAGCTCTGTAATAGTGAATCAGGTTCTTTCCACCTGTCTGCTCTTTTTGCCATTCGTCGCGGATAGCTCTATCCTCAGGGATGCCCCTCATGGCCTTGAGATACACAGAAGCAGGAGATGAGAGCCTAGTCCTTGACCTTTCCCTTTCTATAAGCACTTTCCCAGAAGCCCCTGCTGATTTCCCTTTGGATTTCATTAGTCAGAACTGTATTATATGCCCTTTTCGAAGCCATTCACTGGCAAGGAAAATGAAATTGTTATCATTGGCTTAGACCTTTAGTTTTCAAAGTGTGACCCCCAGACCAGCGTCATCAGCATCACCTGGGAACTTGTTATAAATTAAATTCTTGGACCCCACCCTAGACCTACTATATCAGAAACTCTGGGGCAGGGCCCACAATCTTTTTTTTTAAGCATCATAAATAAGTTTACTTAAAATTAGCTCAGTTACATATTTTTAAAAAGTTTCAGAACCTGTCCCCACCAACACGGAGCCTGCAGTCCAACCTAAGAGCATCAATAACTGATGATGGTCTAGGTACTTCTATCCCTTTTCTCATCACTGAGAGACAGTCACAAACAAAACATTCCTCTTGCTTGGATGAGTCGGAAGAATTCACTTTTAAAACAGCTTCATAGAACCCCTGTGGTCATATCAGAAGAGTTCCAGCACTTCAACTGAATATAATTCTCATTTATTCTTCTCTTGATTTAATTTCTGTAGCTCGCAAAAACTTCAGTCCTGTTGAGCTCAGATCAAATGCATAGCTGAGATTTCACAAACTTGTACAGACTTAACAGTAGCCCTTTTGCTTCTGGTACTGTTGCCACAACAGCAAAGTCAGCCTCTAGAAGTAGGCCTGTCCAAGCCACAGTTCGGCTCAGGGCTGGAGGGAGGGTGTAGCCCAGGAGGAGTCGTAGTAACATTTCCACCAGGCTTCGGATAAAGGAAACGCAAATACTGGAGAAACACAGTGGTAGGTTGTGCTGGGGCGTCTTCCAAGTGAGGCCGAGGAAACGAGTCACTCTATGATGAACTAAATTGCATTTAGTAGAGCCGCTCTTTTTGGTGTGACAGCGCAGGACACGGTTTCCTCTGTTGTGTCCTGAGGCTTTTTGTTGAACTCTTGCATGGTTACCTTCTCTAGGATTGAGGCCATTCTGAGGAAATTCGGTTTGCTCTTCCATTTTCTGCCCTTGCACAGCATGGCTATAGTCAGAAACTGACTCCATATTGACATCTGTTCCCTGAAGACTCATCACCAACGCCCAAGAAAATGTTCAAGCAGGCACTGGCAACTGCTCCAGGAATGTCAGGGAACTGCTGTAGACAGAGCCATAACAACTGTACACCTGTCTTTTCCGAGGCAACCTCCAGCAAGCCAGGGCACAGGCTGCACGGAAGCTCGTGCATTCAGATCAGCTGCAGCAGAGAGCCCCGGGGTAGAGTGATGTTTCTGTTCCACATCTTCCAAGACGTCCTAATGCTGGGTCTCTAATAATCATTTGAAAGTCAGGTGTCTGCTCAATAGCCCAAATTTATGTAGTTGTACTTCAGTGTCTTTTCTGAATCTTTCTTTATGGTTGATAAAAGTTGTTCGGATGCCGGAACCTCTGACTATGCACTTGCTTCAGTTTTTCTTCTCCTTAAAATTCTCTTTGATGGCTCTGAGTTCTGGGATTCAAGTCTGAACCCTTGTGAGGTTTCCCAGTTTATGAAATGAGGCACGGTGTGAGTGCCAGGATCTTGACTATGTGTGAGTTTTCCAGGAGCACCTGCTAGTGATGATGCTTCACACTTGCATGAAATCATAGTTAGAAATTTTCCATGTAGCCCTGGCCAGTGTGACTCAATTGGGTGTTGTCCTGCAGACCAAAAGGTCGCAGGTTTGATTCCTAGCCAGGGTGCTAGCCCAGGTCACAGGTTTGGGGCGCCTATGAAAAGGCAACCAATTTGTGTTTCTCTCTTATGTCGATGTTTCTCTTCTTCCCTTCCCCTCTCTCTAAAATCAATAAGCATGTCCTTGGGTGAAGATTTAAAAAATGAAAGTAATTTTCCACATAGCATAAACAAATTTTCCCTGTAATACCAGAGTAGACCACTGGTCCTTGCAGTAATTCTTTTGAAATTGGTTGTGTTTGAAATTTTGTGTTCCCTATGGAGAGGCATTTCCCAGAAGCTGGCAGGGGTGGTCCCAGGACTGCCATGTGATCTCGATCCAGGATGGTGAGCGCAACACCACTTCGAGCATTTCCAGACACGACAGTCTTGAGCAACCAAGATCTAACGACCCTCTGATTTTCATTTTTTCTGTGTCACTCAGATGTATTGGTATCAAGGTTTCATGTATACATCCATCAGAGCTTAACGACTTCAAAGAGATGAATTTCTGACCCACAGATGCAGTAACTCTATATAACAGATTTTTCTTCCTGCCCAAGTAGGAGTGTGTATTTGCTTAGGGCACATGAGTTAAACATTTGTACATAAGCAAAGTAATGTCCATGTTTTTCAGTGATAAAGATTAAAACAGAATGCCTAGATACCATGAAAACTTTGTCTACATAATCAATTCATTATCAGAGGTAAGAGTTTCAGTTTTCTGCTGGGGTTCTGCAGGCAAGGCCTCCAAACCATGAGTGGCCCCTTCCCTGAATGTCCCTTGTATTGAATGGGTCCTCTATATGTCAGGTGACCACATAGCTTTAAATGCTGTATCCAGGTTTACATCTTCATTATTCCATAATCTCAAAACACTAGTATTGTGTGCAACAATATGCTCTCCTGCTGGACATGTTATGGTTTGACCTTGTTTCACTGACCAGCTAGCTCCCCAGGGTTTCTGACCAGAAAACTGGTTTCTGATCTAGCAAACTGAAGATAACATACAATATTCAAAAAGTCAATTTCTGACTACAAAAATATTAAATTTACAATTAAAATGATAGTATTCAACAAATTCCCTAATTAAAAATACAAGTAATCAACTTCTGGCCAAGATGGAGGCGTAGGTGGACACACTGTGCCTTCTCTCACAACCAAAATTAAGGACAACAAAGATTTAGAACCAAAAAAACAACCAGAACAGATAGAAAATTGAATTGTACGGAAATCCAACAACAATTCACCCAGACTGGTAAGAGGGGAGGAGTTGGCGGTTGGCGGAGAGGGGTTGCAGTGGGAAAAAGCAGTGGCTAGTGGTCCCGGATGTGCAGGTGGCAGTTGGCACACCGCAGGTGCAGAGGCGGCGGTTACCAGGCACGGGAAGGCAATGAGCAAACCAAGCGAGGCGCACACAGCGGCTGACCCCAGTCACACATTCATGCGCAGATAAACCAGGCGAAAATGGGCAGTGAGACAGACTGCACAATGCAGGGCCCCAGCATGGGGAAATAAAGCCTAAAAGCAATGACTGAAAACACTTGTGGAGATTAAAGTGCTGGGAGAGACTCCCAGCCTCACAGGAGAGTTTGTTGGAGAGACCCACAGGGTCCTAGAATGTACACAAGCCTACCCACACAGAAATCAGCACCAAAAGGGCCCAATTTGCTTGGCAGAAGTGGCAGAAGGGACTGGAATCTGAGAGAGTGCAGAACAAGCGCCATTGTTCCCTCCCGAACCCTGCCCCCACACACAGGGTCACAACCCAGCGACTGGGCTGCCCCACCCTGGGGAACACCTAAGGCTCCACCCCTCATGATGTAACAGTTGTGACCAGACCCCCCAAAAAACAACCCCCCCAAATGGCTCAAACAGGAGAACAGATCAAAGCCCCAGAGCCAATTCATCTAAGCGACCAAGAGATAGCCAACCTATCAGATGCACAGTTCGAAGCCCTGGTGATCAGGATGCTCACAGAATTGGTTGATTTTGGTCGCAAATTAGATGAACAAATGAAGGCTACACTAAGTGAAATGAAGAAAAATGCACAGGGAGCCAATACTGATGGGAGAAAAACTGGGACTCACATCAATGGAGTGGACCAGAAGGAAGAAACAAACAAACAAACAAACAGAAAAGAATGAAGAAATAAGGATTCAAAAAAATGAGAGGCTCAGGAACCTCTGAGACATCTTTAAACATTCCAACATCTGAATTATAGGGGTACCAGAAGGGGAAGAGGAAAAGCAACAAGTGGAAAACTTATTTGAACAAATAATAAAGGAGAATTTCCCCAATCTGGCAAAGGAAACAGACTTCCAGGAAGTCCAGGAAGCTCAGAGAATCCCAAAGTTGGACCCAAGGAGGAACACACCAAGGCACATCATAATTACATTACCCAAGATTAAAGAGAGAGAATCTTAAAAGCAGCAAGAGTAAAGGAGACAGTTACCTACAAAGGAGTTCCCATCAGACTGTCAGCTGATTTCTCAAAAGAAAACTTGCAGGGGCTGGAAAGAAGTATTAAAAATCATGAAAGGGAGCGACCTACATCTAAGATTACTCTATCCAGCAAACCTATCATTTAGAATGAAAGGGCAGATAAAGTGCTTCCCTGATAAAGTCAAGTTAAAGGAGTTCAT